>CAWUFW010000517.1:0-192500 GCA_963921515.1 Calotriton arnoldi | reverse complement strand
CAGATAGATTCACCAAAGAACAAAAATATATTTCCACTACAACGTTTCAGCTTCCGCCTTCCTCAGGTAGTACAAGATGGTTTGCTCAGTGGCTGCACAGATGACACAGCTGAATTTTCAAAAAGCATCATGAGTGAAGATTCCATTTGGAATGTGGAATCAATGCAGTCCTGAGAGCTCTTGAGATATGCAGTAATCAGGTTGTATTATCAGTAATGTTCAGTCCATCTGGATGCAGTGATTTTAAACGGTACATCCAGAAGTTTTCTCTGGAGTCCAGTGGTTCTTCCTTTGAGACATGTTCCACGGGGAAAATCTTCAAATCTGATAGTAAATGATCCACAAGGTTAAAATGATTGGCTACAGGCTGGTCAATTTACTTATTAATTATTGCCGATTTGTGGTTCCTGAATCGTGTACGGAGGTCATTCACTGTTTGGCCTACATATTGTTTTTTACAGCTTTGCCGTTGGCACTGAATCACATAAATAATGCATGTTGAGCGACATGTAAGATGCTGTCTTATTCCATAGGTCCTTCTTGTAACAGAACTAGTTACTGATGATGTTTGTAAAAGGTATTCACACGTGATGCACCTTTTAGAGTCACAGCAATGAACCCCTGCATTTGTTACAACTTGCTTGAGTTCAGCTCTCACAATAAGAGATCGTAAATTTGGAGCTCTGCGGTAAGCAAAGACTGGCGGTTTTGGAAAAACCTTTTGCAATTTTTCACAAGTAGACAGTAAGGGAAATGTTTTTTGCATTATATTTCTGTAGTTGGGAGCTGATGGATGATAGTCCACCACAAATGGAGTTCTGTCACTTTTGTTTCTGCCGTTGGTATTCCAAATAAGTGCTTCTCTGGGTAACTGCAAAGACTTGTCAATTTGTTGCTGTATGATATGCAGAGGATAGCCTCGCCTTTTAAATAATGTAGCAAGCTCCTGTAGATGTTCTTTACAGGTTTCCTCATTGCTGCAGATGCGTCTTATTCTGAGTGCTTGGCTGTAGATGATGCTCAGTTTAGTGTGGTGTGGGTGACATGAAGTCCAGTTTAGATACAAATGAGCATCTGTAGGCTTGTGGTACAGATCAGTTGTAATTTTTGTTCATGAATGGTGAGTAGCACATCCAGAAAATGGAGATGATGCTTCTGTTTAGTATTGCTGCTGGTAAATTTGATGGTAGGATGGATATTGTTGATATAAACTGTAAATTGTTCCAATGCTCTACTTCCTGCATTCCATATTATAAATATGTCATCAATGTATCTTAGCCATACCAGTGGTTTGATGCTATAAGTAGCAAGTATACAGTTCTCTAGTTTGCCCATGAAGATATTTGCATAGGATGGAGCCATCCGAGTGCCCATGGAAGTCCCTTGTATCTGCAGATAGTGTTTACCATTGAATGTAAAATTGTTGGATTTAAGGATAACTCTTGCAAAGTTGGTAAGCACATTTGTTGATGGCTTTTTCACAGTTCTTTTATTAAGAGCTTCAGATAATGCCATAAGCCCATCCTCATGTGGTATATTGGTGTATAATGATGTAACATCAAATGTAGCCAGAAGAGTATCATCATCAAATGTGTAGGTTTGGTTTAATTTTTCAATAATCTGAAGGAAGTGACTGGTATCTTTAACAAATGATGGAAGTTCCTGTACAATGGGCTGGAGGTGCAGGTCGACAAATAAAGATAGTCTCTCAGTGGCTGTGTCATTGCCAGAGATGATATATATATATATGAATGGTGTAATTATATTGTAATTATATATACCTTTTCGACATTCAAATATATATACAGTGGAAAAAGGCGCAAAGCCGAAACGCGTCCTGTTCTGTTTTGTTTTCTCAGTGAAATAAACTAACCGAGTTTCATCCCCTGATTGAGTGCGGTCTCTTCACTTCCTTGGGTCGTGAGGTTTGGAGCTGATATATATATATATGCATATATATATATATATATATATATATATAATTGCAATATAATTACACCATTCAATAATAATCTAATCTAAGAATTAAAATTACATTATGAATTTTAATACATAGTAAATTAAAATTAAAAAGTTTGATTTTTAAATTATTCTTTGAGAAATGTTATTTAACAGTAAATAAATATATTCTATTTATTATTGAAAATATATTTAAGTTAATGTACTGCAACATTTTATCTTATTAGTTCTAGATTTAAAATAAATATTTCAATTCATTTGCACTAATATTTTACATTAAAATATTTGTAACATTTTCTTTAAAATTTAATAAGCTTTTTTTAATCCTCCCCAGACTTTCCCATAGGGAAAACTCTACCATGGAAACAGATATTAATCAGCCATCTAAGTATAGAGATACTAAAATACTACCAGCACCTGAGCATGTAGATTACCCACCAGAGGTGCCAGGACTTTAGTACAGCACTTTGTTAAACACTCTTATGGCTGAGGTCAGTCCGAATGGAAGCATGTGAAACTAGTAATGAACACCCATGGCAAACAACCTTAGGCATTTCTGGGAATCTGGATACACTGGAATATGCAAATAAGCATTTAACAGGTTCAGCAAGACCAAAATTAACTCCTGGTGCAATTAAGGGCCTGGATGTTCTGAAGAGGAACTATCTTGAACCCTTGAAACAGAAGAAATACATCTATTTTCTTTAAACCCAGGACTGGACAAAGTCTGCTGAACCCTGTGGACCATAAACATTAAAGAGTAATTTCCCTGGACTTTTTCTGCCTCTGGTCCTGAAAATACTGCTTTCTTGTTTAGTAATGCAAAATTCCATTCACCAACCCTAGATGTCTGATTAAACAGCAAGAAATAGGAGTTGGCAGAAACAAATCTTCAGTAATGGTCTGAAAGTTGATGTGAGGACCACTTTCTACTATCTGGATGACCCAGAAATCTGTTACTAATGACGCCCAGACCTTTCAGAAATGAAGATACCTTCCTCCCACCCTCTCAGCATAGTCATGACTTTGGGGCTGCAGGAGGAGCAAGAGAGAGAACAGGCTGGAGATCGGATTTATCAGAGCCCAAAACTACTGCCACAGAAAGGCTCACCAGACCCCTTTGATGATGATGTTGGTTTTATGATTCTCCTGATTCAAGGGCCACATCTAGAAAGATTTTAGTCCCAAGGATATCTTACTTATGGCACCCACTTTGGAGAAAGCGAAAACAGACAGTTGTTTCTCGCTTCTCTCTACAAGAAGCTAGGCTCATCTAGATTCAGAGTGTTATGAGCCAGACAAAGCTGCCAGAGAAGTTTTTATCAACAGGGGTTAAATGTAGATGTGTGAACCCTCACTTTAGCCCCTGACAGTAACACACACAGTTCTTGGTGTTCTTGAATAAAATGTAATTTATTACATACAATCTGCATATAAACATTGTGAATGAGAATGATGAACATTCCCCACCCCCTCAATACTTGCTACATAGAGCCGTGCAGTGAACAGTGGGGGCCCGAAGAGACATACACCACAATGGAGGGGAATAAATAGGGTCTTGAACCTGCCCTGGTCGGCCTTCCCCGGACTTGCAAGTATCAAGGGCATACAGTATACGGCCACTGAGGAGAGCAATCAAAATCACTACACTCACAGCCATAAGCCTGGTGGCTGAGTGGTGGCCTGGAAGACCCCTCTAGCACGCAAACCGATTTCCCCCTCCCCCCCATCCTCGCAGTGAACTAGCGCAGGACCCGCTTGCTGCGGCTTCCTGTGGGCAGACGCCCCAGACGGAACATAAACTCACCTCAGCCTCACAACAAAAGTGGTCCCTCCCGCTCCCTAGGCGAACCCCGAAAGGCCGAGTGGGGCACGCAGCGATTGCGCTCCATAGGCTGGCAGTGAGCAGTAGCCTGGGGGACCGAGGTGCCACGTCGGAAGACAAGGCTTCTTTCTCTTGCCTCCCATTATCAATGGGCAGTATCCAACAATGTCTGGAAATAGAGGCAACAAAAACACTCACCAAACTAAGCTTGATCGATTCGCTATGTCCAAGAACTCAAACCCGGAGGGACAGCCTGGAGCAGAGGGAAAAATGGGACAGCAACAAGAGACAGACGATCCCTCATTGAAAGATATCATGGAAGCCATCACTGGAGTGCGCACATCATTCGAGAATAGAATGGACACTATAACTTCTGAAGTCATGCTCATTCGAGCGGATCTCTATAAAATGAACGACAGGTCAAAACGATGGAAACTGCCACAACCACTCTCAGTCGGGACTCCAAAACGATGCAACAACAGATCAAACAACTGCAGGAAGTAAGCAAAGTGCTAGAAAGCAAACTCGACGATTATAAAGGCAGGTCTCGCCGAAACAACATTAGAATTATTGGTGTACCAGAACGAGCGGAGGGACTCACCCCTGACCTCTTCGTGGAGGACCTCATTACTAAAAATCTCCAACCCAAAACTCTTCCCAGCTTTTTCTCGGTGGAAAGGGCCCACAGAGTTCCAGGAGAAAGGCCAAGACCGGAGGCTCCCCAGAGACCGCTGCTGGCAAGACTATTCAACATCAGGGATCGGGACGTGGTCCTGCAGACCGCCCGCACGGCTCCACCGAGTAAATTCAAAAATAGTGTTGTGACCTTTTTCCCAGACTACACCGTGGATGTGCAGAGTTTAAGACGATCGTTCCAAGGCACCAAAGCCCGACTCAGAGAAAACGGCCTGAAATACTCAATGTTGTTTCCCGCCAAACTCCGGGTGGAGGTGGAAGGTAAAATATGTTTTTTTGACTCCCCAGAATCGGCGCAAGACTGGATAGATGGGTGGAGACCCGCCAACAAGAACGACACGCAATCGAGATGGGAGAAATCCCCCAGATGGCGCACAGGACCAGAGGAGTCACAAGGAAAACCAACGGACGACAAGGATCCAAATTGAGAATAACCCCGGGAGAACAATGGCAAATCACTGACTATGCAAGCAAAGTAACAGAACTTAATTTGATACAGCGAAGGATGATGCCTCCAGAGTATCCTAACATGGGCTAAGTGTCTTGCAGTGTTGATTACTAATCATTGTATGAACATGTTATTTACTATGGTACCATAGCGGCGGGCCAGGACGCGAAGCAGGCACCCCCCTACCACTTTTACCTTAAGTTACATTGGGCGACAGGCGCTCTGCATAGTTGAGGAAAGGGACAGTTTTGAGCCCCGAATGCAGGGAAGCCGGGAGGGGGGAAGGGGAAGTTTGTTTAGTTTTAGTAGTAGTATAGATGACAGTAATACAGAGCAGCAATGGATACATCGAGTTCACAGACCGCCACACGACGGCAGGTGCACATCTCCCCCCCTAGAGGGTTTCCATGTACGGGGCAAGATAAATGCTGTCTCTGCCCGAGTGCATAGGTTGTCAAGATCCAAAGAAGTAGATGGTAATAAATATGTCTAACGGAAAAGGAATTAAGCTGCTGTCCTGGAACGTAAATGGTTTGGGTGACAAGCTCAAAAGGGGGTTAGTACTCCAGTACATAAAACGACACGCACCAGACGTAGTCCTCCTGCAGGAGACACACCTAGTTGGAAACACTTGTGGGGCCTTGACAAGATGGGGATACAAACTAGTTGCCCATTTAGCGTTCACCTCCGGCTCCCGCGGAGTCGGGATCCTCACAAGGAAGAACTTTCTGATGAACATAGACCAGATCTGGACTGACAAACAAGGTAGGTATGTGGCAGCCACAGGGAACTGGGAGGGCAAGATACTCACATTAGCATCAGTATATATCCCACTGGGCCTTCACGCTTTGGCACTTAAAGACCTGGGAGATCTGCTCCTCGCCTTCCCCGTAGGGAGGCTAGTGATAGGTGGTGACTTTAATTCGATAGTCTCAGGACAGCTTGATTGATCCCCCCCGAGGGAGACACACCCCTCCCGAACACAAGTTCACTGGTTTTTGGGAGCCATGGGGCTTACTGATGCCTAGCGCACACTGAACCCTACCGAGAGTCAATTCACTTTTCATTCCGGAGCCCACAACTCACTCTCGAGAATTGATTATATCATAGTGCCGGCAGACCAGATGGGACAAGTGAAAGAAGTGCGCCACCTGGCAAGGGGCATCTCAGACCATTCTCCGGTCTGGGCACTAATTGGGGGTAGAGAAACACAAGCAGGACGAATTGCTCCTATAAATCCCTGGTATCTGAAAAACCCCGCTATTAGGTCTAAAATGACACTAGCAATAGAACAGTACTTCCAGGAAAATGAGGGCTCTGTGGACTCCGCATTGACACTCTGGGAGGCATATAAAACAGTGGCCAGGGGACAGGCGATCTCTCTAATCTCAGGAACCCGGAAAGAGAAGAATGCGCAGTTAACCAGGTTAGAAACTGACATCCTGGAGTTGGAAAATAGGACTGGAAATGAAAGCTCTGAGGACGACAAGCATTTGCTTAAAATCAAAAGGAAAGAATATAAAGACCTACCCACGGAAGCGGCTCAGGCCCAACACAGAGCTACACTTTGTAGAATCTATGAAGTTGGGAATAAAGCGGGGAAATTACTAGCCTGGTTGGATCGTAGAGAACAAGCCAACAGACTAGTTGTCGAACTGGTGGTTGAATCCAGTGGACAGATCAGAGAACCCCAGGGAATTGCAGATGAGTTCACGGGACACTTTAAGAATATCTATAGGTCCCACGTGACCTATACGGAGGAAGAGTCGAAGTCCTTGTTATCGAAAATGGCAATACCAACCCTATCACCTGACGAATTTGAGACACTAGAAAGTGAGCTTACCGCCACAGAGGTTGAGAGAGCCATAAGGGAAGGCGATGGGCCCCAATGGCCTGCCCATCGACCTGTATATACTTGCCCCAGGTAAAATAGCGCCCCATCTTACCAAAATGTTTCTTGAAAGTCGCGATCAGGGAAAGCTTCCCGCTGATCATAGACTAGCCACCATCACAGTTATCCACAAGAGTGGGAAGCAGAAAAATAAATGTTCCTCCTATCGGCCAATATCGTTATTTAACGCCGAGGTCAAGATATTGGCAAAATTACCGGCCACCCCACTGCTCCAGGTTGTCACCAAACTTGTGCACCCAGATCAATCGGGCTTTATGCCTGCCAGAAACACCTCACTCAACCTCCGACGTCTACACGGTGTTCTGTGTAGAACAGACACTCTCAGAGAAATATGAAATATGAAATACCAGCATTTGTAAAGCACACAGCTACCTCCAGAGAGGTGTCCCGGCGCTGGGGGCCGTCGGGAAGATTAAGCAAGCTATTGCCCAGAGTCACAAGGTGCTGGGCTAACCTGCCGCCGGCGAACGAATCGTGAGCCCCCGTGTTCCAGAGTCAGCAGCCCTGGCCGCTGCACCACACCTCTTCCCGAGAGAAGATGCAGTGGTGGTGTCCTTAGATGCCACCATGGCGTTCGATACTATCTAATGGCCCTACATCTACGCGGTCCTGAAAAGAATGGGATTTGGCCCTGAGTTTTTAAGTTGGGTCCAACTTCTATATACCGAGCTGCAACCGGTAAATCACCAGCATTCACTCTCGAGATGGGAACTCGACAGGGTTGTCCCCTGTCGCCACTCCTCTTTGCTTTAAAACTCAAACCACTGGCGTGGTGGATTCGGAAGGATCCCATCATCAGAGGGCTACGATGGTCGGAGGATTGAGAAGATCGCATTTCATTAAATGCCGACGACGTACTGCTGTACCTGGCCTTGCCAAGAGCCTCACTGAACAGAGCACTCCACATATTCACCAATTTTGGGAAATATTCCAGATATACTATAAATTGGGGCAAATCGGTCATATATGTGCTTCGGGGGGGTTTTCCTTCACTACCTCAAAACTTTCCTGTCGAGGAGGCGTGGGAGGGGTTCAAATACTTAGGAATCTATGTTACTAAAGACCCAGCGCAATATTACGAACGTAACCTATTGCCCCCACTGCAGCGACTTAAAAGTGATATCAAATACTGGAAATCTCTCCCTCTGTCCCTACTGGGCCGAGCTGCATTATTTAAAATGATGTCCCTGCCGCGTTTCCTATATATACAGCAAAACTCGCCGAACCCGATTCACTCTGATTATTTCAAAGCTATTGAGAGGGAACAGAGAGAGCTCCTGTGGGAGGGGAAGCCGCCCCGTATAGCGACGCATAAGTTAATAAAGGGATGGTACGATGGTGGCATTGGACTGCCGGATGTGCGTAGATACTATTGGGCAGCACACCTGGCGGCCATAAATCGGGGTATATACAGTCCCCGTGATGACCCTGGGTACAACATGGACCGATGGCTTCTCCCAGATGGCAGTTACGTGAAAGCACTATATACCAACTCAACGAAGTTACAATTGACAGGCGCTACCGATCATGCTGTCCGAATATGGCATACCGCAAACAAGAGCTTGGGAGGGACAGGGACAACTACACAGATGACCCCGCTGTGGGACTCAGATAGATTCGGCACTCTGAGAAATACCAAGGGCTTCGACAAATGGGACGTGATTGGAATCTCGAGGGTGGGAGACCTGTGGAAAAGGGGAGAAGTTGTCCCCTTTGCACAGCTGCAAAAAGAGTTTAAACTTGCACATACAGAATACTTCAGGTACTTACAAATACGACACGCACTACAAGCAGTCATCCCAAAGGGAGAATCCCTAGCAGAATCCACCCCGTTGGAGGACAGAATCCTCGACGGAAACATGCCCAGAAAAGCCATCTCACTTACTTACCAGAAGTTAATTAACAACATGTCTGACCCCCTCTTGCGATTGCGGGAACACTGGGACATAGATGTGGAGGGCATGGAGGAGGAGGACTGGCTGGAGGCCCTGGCATACCCCCGGGAAGTGGTGATTTCATCAAGACTTAGACTTGTGCAGCTCAAGGTTCTGCACAGAGTGTACTTATCGGGTCCGGGTCTTGTAAAAATGGGATATAGACAGGATCCTGGCTGTGTAAGAGAAGGCAGACGGGAGGGTACATTTATTCACATCATTTGCGAATGCATACACATCCAACGCTATTGGTCGGCGGTGACTCAGTGCATGGGAGAGGTTCTGGGAACAGGGATTGAGAAAAAGACAGGGCTGTGCCTCCTAAATATCTGGGAACCCACTGACCTAAGCAGTAAAGAAAAGACTTGGGCGACATTGGGTATGACAGTCGCGAAACGAAACATAGCCAGGCTATGGGGCACACAAGAGGCGGCAACACTTACGGCATGGAAGAAAGACCTAGACTGGTGTATGTAGGTAGAGAGAACAGTATATGAATCAAGGGGCTGTCCAAAGAAGTGGACACAAATATGGGGCAAATGGAACAAATACAGGGGAAACATCTGTGAACCACCGCAAATGACCCGCCATACGCCCCCTGTTACGGATTGAGCAGAACATCCCAGAACCTTATGCCAGAAATGGGTTGGACAGAGGTGGGTGGGAAATATGATATGCGTCCTAATCAAAGTATGCTCTGTTTAAAGAAATATGATCAGATTGGTATTATGTTTACATTGTCATCAATAAAAAGATATATACGAAAAATAGAATGATGAACATTATCAGAGTAACCTCAGCAATTATAAAACAGAATAAAATAAAAATTAGAAAATCCCAAACATTCAAAATCACATTTCCATACTACCTATAACAAATTAATCAAATCCCTTACCTAATATACATATACATATTATTAGCCTCATGGTCATTGTATTGGTTGAGTAATTAGTATTCTCCCTAACTGGATTATGCCCAGCCATGTACTTATCCCGACATTTCTTAGAAAGCTGTCAGACCTGTCAGGTCTGCAGTCGAATAATGACGCTCTGACATTCTCTACCTCAAGCAGTCAGTCTTCATGCCCTAGCTTCTCCCAAATCTTAGGTCTCTTTATTATCTTCTCCTGAATGGTTCTGTATGGAGACACAATGGGGAAATGCAGTCTTTCATATCTGAAAATGTACAGAACAAACAGTGTCTCAGACAGAAACAAGTTAGAAAGGCAGGCTAATGTATCCAACTCTGCTTTCTTCTTCCTTCCATATTTGCTCTAATCAAGAGCGTATGGTCTTGGAATGTTACTCACTACATGTAGCTCTCCGGACAGCAGGATGGAAGATCCTCTCTATTGTGTTTCTGTTATTTTTGTCAGTGCAACTAAGGTCAACCTGCTACTAAAATAATTTGGCAGTCTCTCACACTCTTGTGATATCTAGCTTCAGATGCTTCTGTAGCCAGTGGCTATGTGATGTAACATAGAACATGGAATGTGGATGTCTCATAGAGCATGGTATATAGAATGCAAGTTAAGTGCTAGTTGGTCAGTTGCCACTGGTACTAGAAGGATGAGGTGCTCTAATTAAGTATCACTTGCCTTAACCCACGATCTGTGTATGGTGATGTCCTTATACATGTTACACTGGTGACGAGTATGATATTGGTGATGAGAGCACCTCAACATCAAGAAGAAATCAAGGTAAAGCAAGACGACGTCAAAAGTCAGTGCAGTGAGAGCCATTTCAGAGGAGGTTCTGAGGATGTTCGGTGTGGAGAGGTGAACTCAGCTGCAGAAGTGTGGCTGTTGCGGCGTCTACAGAAGTGGGAAAAAAAGAAAAACGCGCTATGCAGAGAGGACGAGATGTGCGTTTATAAGGTACTGTGCTTGCCGTGGGTCTGAAAAAAAAGGAAAAGGCAAATTCCTGTAGAAAGGCACATACAGGGACGTGCGAGCAGCCATCTTGGGTAAGCGCATTGTTCAAAGACATTGGTCTGGCCTACAAAGAAAGGAAATCTCCTGAAGGAAATGCACATAATGTGATGTTGCTGTGGCCATCTTAGGTAGCTGGGCAAGCTTGTATAGAGCTATGGAGTGACTCTGGATGGCCATTTTCACACTTCGGGTACCTTGGACAGCCTTTGCTAATGGTTAGGCTGATTAATACAAAATTGGTTGCAGGCTCGGGCCGTTGTTTAAGCAACTTGCCTTAACTTACCGCAGTGCATCGGTGTATCGCGAGTAATGCACCAGTGTATCGAGTGGAGTATTTCTCCAACTTCCTGCAGTACAAACTGCACCAGTGCATCAAGTGCAAGTCGGCAGCTGTTACGTCGGTATTCAGTTGTGCCGGCATTAAGCCGCACCTTTATGGTTCATGATGCCTGACATGGTGACATGTACATCTTGTTGCTAATTGGTGCCTGCTGCATGATAGGCACACCTTTGAACAATTACCACTAGTGTATGTTTGTGTATTAAACACAGGCAAAGTTGTTATTGTGGTGGACACCAACAAGCTGGGGAACCACTTGAAGCTTGGCACGGTGACAGGCACACCTTTGCACCTCGGAAGGAGGATAAGAAAATTGGACAGGGTGTTGTAGTGCTGACAAGCAGATAAAAAGGAATCTATACCTTTGTGTTCATCTACAGACAATTTAATAAGTTAATGTTGGATTGCTGAGGGTAACGTTATAGTGAGTGCGCAGTGAAATCAGAGCATTTCTGGGCTGCAGATGCACACACCTACTTTTAGTATATATATATATATATATATATATATATATATATATATATATATATATATATATATATATATATATATATATATATATATATATATATATATATTCACTGAAAAAAACCATAGGTTTCAGGGACGTTATAGTTAGTTGGACATTTCACTCGTACAAAACCAGAGAAATTCGTCCGTTATAGTTAGTTGAGCTAACTATAACTCGCGCCCCCGCAATGCACTGCTGATGACGTCACATATTACATTATTCATGACATGGTCAGTGACATCACTGATGACATCACTGATGACATCTCAAATGACCAGGCCCGGGCCGGCCTTCTGCTTTTTAAAAAAATATTATAGGGAAGGGGGGCCGTGTGGCCCCCCTTCCCTGGGCCACTATTGGCCCCGGGGACCCCAACCCCCGGGGCTTGGCCATTATTTCTTTTAATTTTGAGGAGGGGGGCCGCGCGGTCCTCCTCCTCAGGCCAATTTCGGCCCCGGGGACCCCATCCTCCGGGGCCCGGCCATTTTTTTTTATTTTTAAAAAGAAAGGGAGGGAGGCCGTGTGGCCCCCCTCCCAGGCCACTTCTGGCCCCGTGGACCCCATCCCCCGGGGCCTGGCCTCTCCGTTGGGGACTGTGGGGGAGCCCCAATGCCCCCATGGTCCCGCCGGCTCCCCGCCTCCTGCGGGAGCCGGCATTGCTTTGCACAAGGGGAGCTGCTAACATGCAGCTCCCCTTGTGCAAAGCAATCTGCTTGGTTTTGGAAGCGAGAGCAGGTTTCCTGCTCTCGCTTCCAAAACACAAGCAGAGTTTGCTATGGCAGGGCGGGAGCCGTGCTCCCGCCCTGCCATAGCAAACAGCAATGTCCCGGGGGTGGGCACCCCGGGACATTGCAGGAGCCGGCCCTGGGGGGTGGCAGTCTCCAGGGCCATCAAGGGCTCCTGGAGAGGGGCCGCGCGGTCCCCCTCCCTTCATTTTCAAAGCCCCGGGGAGGTGGTGGTCCCCGGGGCTGGGGGTCCGTAATGGACCCCCGAATTTAAATAAACAGTGCCCCGGGGAGGTGGTGGTCCCCGGGGCAGTGTGGGGGGAGTAGGAGCTCCCCCACACCTATTTTTTATTGATTTAAGCCCCGGGGAGGTAGCGGTCCCCAGGGCTGTGGGGGCCCACACGGGCCCCCACTATTTAATTTTGCCATTGCCCCCGGGACCTGGCCACCCGGGGGCTCATTAAAATGAAGCGCGGGAACCCGCGCATCTTTTTTTTTTTTTCCGGCAGGATTTGCGCACCCAGCGCGAATTCTGCCGTTTTCTTTTTTTTTTAAATGCTTTTTTGGCCCTGGGGGTCCCTGTGGGACCCCCTGAGCAGGCCTAGGGGGTCAGGGTGTTTCTACCCTGCCCCCTTTTCTTGTTTTTCACCTTTTTTTTTTACTGATTTCCTGTGACTCGGTTACCGAGTCACAGGATGGCTGCCAACACATTCTGGTTTAGAGTGTTGGCAGCCAATCAGAGTGAAGCTCGTGCCCGAGAGGAGTCGCGACTCCTCCTCGGTGCTCAGATATCGAAAGTTTTCTTTTTTTAATTTCTCAGGAACTACTGAACGGATTTACACCATTTAAAAAAAAAAAAAGGTCGCTTTCTGGACCAAGACCTACCTTTTTGCCAAATTTGGTGTGATTCCTTTCAGCAGTTCGGTCTGTAGCCATGTCTAAAGTTCCTATTTGATATTTGATATTTATTAATTTATATAGTGCCCGAATCACCCCGTAAGGGGTGTCTCCACGCTGGGGCAGCGTGCCTCAGCCAGACGAACACACCTCAGAAAAGATAGGTTTTTAGCAGCTTCCTGAAATGTAGGAGGTTGTGGCATTCGCGTAGTTGGCAGGGAAGTTCATTCCAGAGAGTAGGGGTGAGGTAAATAAATGTCCTGCCACCGATGCGAGCTTTTTTAATTCTCGGGGTGCAGAGAAGTAGTTTAGATCCTGACCGAAGAGGCCTAGAGGGTGTATACCTTAACAATTTGTCAGACAGGTAGGGGGCCCCAGCCCGTTGAGAGCTTTGAAAACGGTGCAGCAGATCTTAAATTTCACTCGTTTCCTCACAGGGAGCCAGTGGAGTTTATTTAGAAGCGGTATAGAGGCCGTTCTGGGAGGGGCATTCGCTACTAGTCGGGCCGCAGTGTTCTGGACTACTTGCAATTTGTCCAAGGAAGCCTCATTGGCCGAAGCCAACAATGCATGGAAATTGACATGGAGAAAACGTGTTTTGGGACCCCCCTTTTTTCTCGGCCCCCGCTTGACGAATCACCCGAAACTTTCAAGACAGGAGCTGACTAGAGCGGGCCATTAGTTTTGAACATTTCGCGAAGATTCGTCAAACGACGCCAAAGTTATTGGCAAAACAAAAAACGCTTTTTGAATAGAAACGAGGTCCTAACTACAACTACCTACTGGCGACCGCCAGTAGGTAATATATATATATATATTTATAAAGAAAAAAAAGGAAACCAAATGCAATATGCAGAATGTAACTCTGTCATTTTTCTTGACCAGCCCAGGAGAACAAGCTATAACATGGAGTAAGTGGTAGAAAATATTTGGGCATTATGCAAGGGTGTGTGGAACTAATTTAAGTGCTGAACGGAAATATTCATTATTAATTCACTGTCTAGATGGAGAAGGCCAGGAAGTTCTAGAAAGTTTACCTGAGCTGAGTGTAGAAGAACAGAGAGGGTTGAATGAGTTTGAAACATGTCTCTTGAAACTTGACTGTCATTACTTACCCCAAGTCAGTACCATTATGGAATGGTACCATTTTGGTCTCCGAGAGCATGGCACGGAAGAAACAGTAGAGGAATATATTACATGCCTTAGAAAACTTGCGTCCACTTGCAAATTTGGGGAGTTCACAGAGGAAAAGATAAGGGATCAGTTTGTTTTAAGATGCAGAGACGACAAAATAAGAGAAGATTTGTGATTTAAGGATGAGCCACCATTGGAGGAAGTGATCTTGGTAACAAAAAGGGTGGTACTGAGATAAAAGGTGCAAAAGGTAAATCAAACTCAGTGTCTGAAAAGAGTGAGAAAACAGTGTGCATTATAAAAAATAATAAGGATGTACCAAGAGATGTACCGAAAGAAGACCGTATGAAATTAATAGGGTTAATGCTTTTCAAAAATGTTGTAGGAATAAACAAAGAAAGGAACAAAATAAAGATGTAAAAGACATCACTCAGGATATTGTATTTCAAATTGAAGGGACAAGTCAAGAGCATCCTAGTGGTCTTGTAAAAAATTGATGGTGTAGAGCTGAAAATTACATTTGACTCATGTTCACTCCCAACTATTATTACTAGAGACACATATGCATGTTGGTTTTTAGAGAAAAATAAGTTGCATGCCATGGAAGTGCAATCTGGTGGTTAATGGGGACAGTCTATAAGCATGTCCGGCAATTTCAATCCATGCATTGAGCTTGGTAAGAAATGTATGATTGGCAAGATTTATGTATCAAAGAGAGATGATGGTCTGTTTGGTTGGCCACATCAACGTCTGTTGGGAGTCACATGCAGAACCTCAAGTACAAATACAAGAGGTAGAATCAAATTCTATTGAATTTCTGTTAGTTGGTGTCATAATTCATTAGTTCCTTAAGTCCTAAACTTTGCACATACACACTCTAAAGAGTTAGTATGTCTCATGTTTACCTCGCAATTAGGCCTGGTTCATAAGTAATATGCATGTATTCTCAGGAAAGCCCTGTCACATACCCCAGTGGGGGACCAAAAGCCCAGTGGAAAGCAAAATCTCTCCTCCGGAAGCAGAACGAACTGTTATTTACAGTTTGCAAATTTCTACTGCTCTTCCAGCTGAGTACTAAACAGCTTTATTCCACTGAAAAGAATGTGACTCAATCAATTAATATGAACTTTATTCGTTGTTTTAGGTAAAAACCATAAAAGCAAAACACCATAACTTGATACATCAGCTAAATACTATCCTCGAAAAATACAATTTAAAAATATGGATTTCATACAATATATAAAAACACATAAAAAACACAAATCAAGTGAATAATCAAACAACTGAAAATAATGTTAAAAAAACACGGCCTTCCTAATATACCAAGGGATTTAATCACAACTTTTTCTCAGCCTTTCAGCAACTTTCAAAAAGCTGAGGTCATTAAGGATAATGTCTCCCGAGAGCATTTGCAGGTACATGAGGGCTGGTCGAACCTTTGTACAATTAGCCCTTTTTAAAATGGGGATAATATATACCTTCCTGAGCACAGCAAAAAAACTGCAAAACATGGTAAAGTGGCGCATGTCCTGTGGAGACCTATTGTCGCAGCCGCAGGATATACGTTTATGGCCTCTATTCCTACCACAAGGTTAGTGTAGGAGACTATGTGGCGGATGTATAAGCAAGGAGCCTTGATTTGTTTCGCAATGGTGTCTTTTTTTAAATTTATTTATTGTGCTTGAAAACATATATACATATGAATGTGAGGAATCTTCCTAAAACGATGTTGAGCTTTTCTTTCTCTTCTTCTTTTATCTCCCTCTAGGTCTTCGGGTGTGGAAGGACTCCTCGGACTCTCGGACAAAAGAAAGTTGCAGTAAGTAGCTATTCACGGGAAAATCAATAACTTCCCTTCACAATCTCATTTGGTGTGCAAGATGGAAAGGGTGCATGCCAAAGTAAAATCAAAGAAAAAGATAGCTAGAGCCTCATAAGACTGTGTGGAAGAGTAACAGATATCACTCTGTTTCCTCTTGGTTTTAATAATACTTTCCTCTCTTTTTCTCTCTCTCTCTTTCAGGGTATGAAAGTTGAATTGGTATCCATTTGAGTAATGGGAATTCAGGGAAATATCAAGGGAGGCTCAAGCGTTTCAGAGGGTTCCTCAATTATGTTTGTCCCCTTTAAAAATAAGGAATCCGTTATTTTGTATTCCCTACCCCAGTGTCTTCTGGGGTATGTAGTGCTCTGCATGCGAGGCGTGGTTAACTAAGGAGAGAAACAACAGTATGATCAAGATTTTATTTCTTCACTAGAAGAAAAATGAGAATGACACAGCCAACGGTTGGAACTGTCGTTTATTGAAGGCTCAAAGCCAGTCAAAAAAAACAGATACAATGCATTTGAAAACATGAGTTATGGCTGTTGTATTTGAAGACTGGAAGATGGTGTGCACAGGTCAGTAAAATGAGTTGGAAACTGAGGGCCTCATTTACGAGAAGTGTCGCATCGCTGCTTGAAAGCAGCGATACAACACTTCTCAGTGCGCCCTCCTTGCGACACCACTGATGCGTCTTATTTACGTTATGACGCATCATGTCGCAAGTATTACTGACGTACCTGTCGGCGCAAAAGTGGAGCATTGCTGGAATTGTGTCGGAAGCGTGACGCAACTTCAGCAATGTTCCTTTCACATGGGGCAACCCTAATGTGAAGGGGCCTGCGTCACCCTTACGCCTGCGATGAGGCAGGCGTATGGTTTTGACGCATTGGCATAATAGAAGTGGCGCAGTGAAGTCTCATAGATTTCACTGCGCCACTCCTACGACCCTTTCTTGTGGGGGAACGCCCACCCTGCATACATTATACCTGACGCAGGTATAATGTAGCGCAGGGGTTTACGAAGTGACGCATCTCCCTAGATGCGTCACTTCATAAATATGGCACAACATGGCACGTTATTTACGCCACGGCTGCGTCACTAAAAGTGACGCAACAGCGGCGCAAAAGTGACGCAGGCCTTCATAAATAAGGCCCTGAGTCTGCAAGAGTCTTTAAATCTTAGACGAAGAGCGAGCTGTATGTAAGGTGAAAGTTGCTGACGCTGAGGTTAAAGACACCTATTTTTGCACTAATATCGGAACAAGTTGCTCAATTTATCAAGATGCATATTTATCATGATTATTTTAGGCAGTGGAACACTTTCAAACAACCGGTGTGGAGAGGGATAGAGAGTGATAACAACAGTTTATTGTTTTTTGCATGGGTAACAAATATGAAAGACCAGATGACATCCCACAACATCTTATAAAATATGAACACTTTACTAAGAATGTAAGAATGAATGGAGCAGATGTGACCAATGACCCATAGTTCAATCATGGCATTAAGGGGTTACAAGCTCCATGCAGAGTGATGTAATTGCAGAGGAATGAGTGACCTAGAGGCTGAGTGCATCCAGAGATGCTGATAAATGCAGGGTTGTCTTTGGTGTAACAGTGGAATTCAAACGAGAATTACCAGGCATGATATAAAAATACATTATGTATTTATTCATACCAGCCCAAGGACCTGTATTGTCGACAACCATAAAAATGAAAACCGTAATTGGTAAAGAGTTATTCCATTTAGGAATCCTCAATATTTAAAAGAATATAGGATTTTTTTAGCCATAGTTTTCTGGGTGGCTGTTATATTATAAGGATCAAACACAGCATTCTCATTTATAAGCTATTACTGCACCTTGCCAGATTTCAGAGTTTGTAATGCCCAATTTAGTTGTGTGATAGCTGACATCTGAGCCTGTCCTTGTTGTAAAATGTTCAAATCTTCTTTCAAAAGATGAAGGGCAGATGCCAGTATAGTGTTAATTGTGTAGACATGTTTTGAGAGTGTCTGGAAGTCATTCTTAATCACTTTAAATATAGTTTGCATAATTTCGCTATCTGCTTGTTTGATTCTTTCTGAGGCTTCTCTTTTTGAATATGCTTGTTTTTCTTTAATAAAGGCCTATATTAACATTGATATAAAGCATTTTGTTTTCACAGGCTGTGGGCTGAGAAAATAATCAGTAAAATCTTTTTTGTCATTCATTTTGGAAAGGTGCTCCTCCACAGCAATTAAACTGGAGTGTGCTAGCCATCTCTGGCACAGTTTGCCTACACTATGGGGATATTCACAAGAACGTGCGCTAAACATCTCCCAAAAATGTTAACGCAACTTTACACATCGCAGTCTATCGCGGGAAAATAACCCAGTGTTAACGTGGAATTCACAACACGGTGATACCATGCGATAGTCTCCCGAAAACGCAGACAATGTCCGCGATACAACAACCGCGACGGTGATAAAAACCCAAACCCCGACGCAAAAAAACATGCGATGGGCCAAACCGCGAAGAGGAAATCAGCGATAAGCAGCACCAGGCCTGCAATACACACAGGGCAGGCGGGAAAATCACTACAAAAGTACAAAAAACACACAAACACAAAATAACCAACCCCGAAGCACCATGGAGGCAGCCGGAGCAGGCGCAGAGGACGAGCCCCACAAGCACCCCTGTCAACCAGCCTAGGACCTTGGGGACAGGGAAGGGCAAGGACAAGAAGAAGAGGAAGACGAAGTTCAGTCCGCAGGAGAATAGGATCCTGGTCACGGAGGTGATGGAACACCATCAAGAACTGTTCGTCACCTCCAACGTGTCATTGGGCGCCAAAAATGGAATATGGCGGTCCATCGTGGACAAGGTGAATGCCGTCGGAGAGCCCAAGAGGTCAATGGACGAGGTCAAGAGGCGATGGATTGACATCAAGCGCAAAACCAAGGAGAAACTCGCAGGCAACCAGAAGGCAGCAATGCAGACTGGAGGTGGGAGCCCAGCGCCACAGCTGGAGCTGGATGACATGGAGGAGCTGGTGTCGACAGTCATCAGTGTGGAGACCGTGGCAGGAGTCAGGGGACCGGACACTGCTCGACATGACACAACACAACAGAAACAGGGTGAGTAACCACCAGGTACTGGGGTGACGGGGGGAGATGGGCACAATAGCACACATGCACAATCAAGCAGAGCACAGTGCACACCCACAATGACTGGATCATGGCCCTGATCTACAGACTGTCACAATGTACAATGCCATGCTGTCTGAATGTGAACATGTACCATGCGGGTGCATACATGTGGACACATTGTAACACAGCATCTCCCCTTCACATTGCAGGGGCACCGTCAACACCTCCTGGAGAGCAGTCCCAGCCACTCTTCACTGATGACGAGGAGGACACCACCAGCATCGACACCCAAGCCCTCCCAGACATCATTGAACTCATCCGCCAATCACCTCCAGGACCAGGGCAGCCCAGCTGCATCGAGGAGACCCCACCCACTCCACAAACCACCCAGCAGGAGGCACCCACAACCCCGGCTGTCTCCCAAGACCCCCCCGAAAAACACATGGCCTTCCAACGCCGTGTGTTGGAGGGCCAGAGGGAGATGGCTGAGCAGGTGCGGGTGGGGTTCGACCTCATTGCTACCAAACTTGACGCCATCCATGGGTGTCTGAGTCCCATCAGGGACCACTTCCAGTCCCTAATGGACACCCACAGGCCGCTCCATGGTCTCCAACTAGCCCTGGCTGACATCGCTGGAGTCATGACTCGGAGACAAGAACACCTGTCCGCTCAGAGTGGCTCCAGCGATCTCAGCCGTGAGCTGGCACACATGCGGAGGCTCATGGAGGACATGGTGCGGATGGAGGCGGAAAGGATGGCAGCCACCGCTGCACATCAGCAAAATGTAGCTGGGATCTACCATGCCCTGCATATCCTCATCATGGCATTGCTGCCACAAGGCATGGCGCAGATGAATGCTGCTGCTCCTACACCATCCACATCTCTGCCCCCTGGTGTGTCAGTGCCTCACAGTGAGAAACCGCCGGACATCAGGCAGCAATTTAACCTACCGCCATTGATTGGTCATTTTAAATGCTGTAATTGCAAAGCGTGTGATTTTGCAATGATTGGCTCATCATTTCAACATATGGGAAAAACGTACCATCTGAGACAATACAGCAATTGCAATAGTAATAACGTTATCTATGCCATACGATGCCCGTGTAATCAGATCTACGTGGGCCAAACCACCCAAAAGGTCAAGGCAAGAGTTCTGCAGCACCGCAGTAGGATCCGCTGCAAGGTCCAAGGAGCTCCCTTGGTAGAGCACTTCTCCCAGAACAATCACACTGCGGATGACCTACAGTAGTGGGTGCTGGAGAAAATCACCCTGCACCCCAGAGGAGGCAGTATGGTCTCACAACTAAACCTAAATGAATGCAGATGGATTTACACTCTGGACTCCGTAAACACAGGGTTAAATGAGTTTGAGGAAACTTACAGGCAAATGGCTAAACTTTAGATCTCACTGTACAGTACATACCAGCCTCACTATGCATTGCCTTGCTATGTACTTTTAAATATACCAAGCATAACTTGAATCAATGCCTATTTATGTCATCGATCTTATATAATAGTTGGTCCAGAATTTCACTGCTACAGACTATTCTTGATCTAATCTGTAACTTGATTTAATATGATGTAGCATCAGTAAATGGGCTAAGAGTGTAAAGTAGCACATATTGCCGTATAAATTGTATGACATCCACGTGTAAAATGTGTCAATAAGTGCATTTTGGCACTTTCATATTTGCAAAAGAATTTACTTGTTTTAATCATTACACACGCATTTGTGTCACATCCTGCATAGTATTTACTGTCATAGACTGTTCGTTTATTTTACATGATGCAGCATTAGAAATAGTGCCATAAGAGTGTAAAATTCACCATACAGGCACTATGGTAATTTCTAAATTTTCGAAAGTATTTACATGTTTTAATTAGTGTATATCTTTTTTGTGTTATTCCCTAACCCACGTCATCATGTCCATATAATGTCATCAAACTGTACTTAGGAGAACACACAAATCAGCCAACTGAGTCTCAGTTCATTACAGCTATCTACACAGCGCTTCTTATTTAGTGTAAACCCACACGCATGCCTGAGACACTGTTTCTCGACAGGCTGGGTAATTGATTACATCCTTGCGATGAGCAGCCCGGTTCCTTGACAGGATAACCGAGCTGCTCCACCATGCTTACACATCTTAAGGAGATACGAGCTAGCATGCACGTCCATCACACGCTAGGTAGGCTATTTATAGCCTCAGTTCTTTCAGCCCCTCATTTCCGAAATAAACCACGGACAGAAGGAGGCTTGAATTCCAGATCACGGTGAGAACTAATTAGGGATCTTTTGAACGAAGCGCGCTTTGCGCTCTCGTGTTATTTTAAAACCATGACTTATGCAGTGCTCATTATTTACTTTAGAAACACATCGGACTGGCACAAAATCGACTCCAACCGACGGGTGGAAGTCTAATACAGTTTATCTCTGAGGTATGTCACAGCCCTCTAAAACTCGTGTTGTATAATTAACAATAGCACTATTGTTAGTCACTGATTCAGTTTTTCACTTTCCAATAGGCTCCAAACCGGCTGGTGGAGATCCTTATGAATTAATTTCCTACCTATACCTGACTAAGAAATTATTAATCGCAGGGCCACCTAGGAATCTACTTTTGGGTAAGCTTTATGCCTTAAAAGCTACATAGTGAACTCATATTTCGGTTTATAACACACACCTGACGCTGCCTTTTAAATCAATCCTTAGGCTGCCATTTCTCCCCCCTCCTGCCCTGAGGAAGACCCGCCTGGACGCACGTTCACTTCTTGCGCGATATACAGGGTCGAAACGTCGGCGTATTGTATATGTCCACACAACGCTTATGATCACAGTTCCATTCGTCATTGGATCATTAAGCATATGTGCTAATAATAAGGACATTTATGAAATCTTTCTCTCTCCCCCCCTCCCCATTTTTTGCACAATTGTTTCTGTATATAGTGGATTATATTTATCACCATTCACCACATGTCACTGTTGCACCACAGTCACGTATTGCAATTGAAATTATAAATTGCGACAGCCTTTATTATTTGTTTTTCTTTTAATACATTATTGATTCAAAAATCTTTGGTGTGTGTTATATCTTTATTTATTTTTCTTTGTAAATTATTCATATTGGTTATAAGTAAGCTGTTGCTACTTGTCCTAAGTAATTGATACCCCGACAGAACCATTTTTCCTTTAGAGTGCCTCACAGTGCGGCAGGCATTTCCACTCTGGCACCTGATGTGTCACTGCCACACAGTGCGCTGACAATCCACCTCCGGCCCCTGATGTGTCAGTGGCACACAGTGCCGCAGCCGGAACTGCACCACCCACAGGTGGGGCAGAGCACACATCCGAGGACGTGGATGGGCTTGAGATCAGGAGGAGGCACTAGCATTCATGTCCGCCACCTGGCCTGTTGCTGCTTGGTGCCACACATGGCCCCATGACCTTCCACTGACCCCCAATACACTCTGCTGCACTCACCTTGGACCGCGACATGGACTGCCATATCCTGTTTGGTGACCAATGACACAGCGACCAGACTGCGGACTGTACCCTTCCTCTTCCGCTGTACTTGTCATTCCCCGATGGACTCTGGCTGGCCCTCCACGGGCCCATATTGTGAAGTGGGGTTGGCATGGCCCTGTACTGCTCCAGCTGCAAAACTCCTCTGGATGTGCATTAAACATTCAGAAACGCACTGCTGTGTCATGTCTTTTATCATTCAGGTATGAATGTGTGGATGAATGTAGGGTCAGTGATTCCCCCTAACGTCAATGATGCTCATCTAGTGGGATTCCAGTCACAGGGTGCTACATTGCCGATTGCGTTCCGGGGGGCGTAGACACTACAACAGGGACACACGCATTAGTCACTTCCTTGTCCGGACATGGACTGAACCACGACCAGAGCCCCCGAGTCATTGTTGCAAGCCCTGCGCTGGTCCGGCGTACGCCAGGCCAGACCACTCCGCTTACGCTCCGAGGGGGGCCACATAGCTACAAGTCGCAGGTTTACACGCTAGTGGTCTGCAGGTCACTGGTCTAGTTGTCAGCATGTCACGGCCACTCCCTGAGGGCAGGTTTGCACACACACCACACCCATCCGGCACAGGCGTCACAGGCCATGTGACCCCGCTAATATAAGGGGCCGACAACGTCACATTCCCCACTGCCGGTGGTGACTGGATGACGGACGTTCCACGAGTCTCAATCATAAAGGGCCCATGAGTTGTTGCGCACAGGGTTAGTCGCACCCGAAGCCATGCGGCCGTCACGGGCCTACCACCACGTGGCGCTGACTGGGGTTGCACAGGGTTAGTGGCACCCGAAGCCTTGCGGCCATCACGGGCCGACCACCACGTGGCGCTGACTGGGGTTGCACAGGGTTTGTGGCACCGAAATTGCTGAGCGGGTGTGCAGCCTGCGATGATGACGTGTGCACTGATGTGGTCTCTGCCATTGATGCCTCAGGACTCAGCGTCATGTGTGGGACCTGATGGGCCGCGGTGCGGGTCCGCATGATGTGGAGCATGCCATGGTGGTGGGACCGGAGCCTGGAGCTTGCACGGGCACGTGGTGTGCCCACTGGTGGACACACCGTTGGCGGCAGGTGAGCAGTGGGGCCTGGGTGCACAAGAGCGGACAGCCAGCGCTGGCCGGCGGGAGGGGGTAGGGTGCAGCTGCATGTGTGCGCAGGGACGGACAAGCGTTGTTGCCGTGTGCAGTGTGATGGACTCTGCCATGATTGACTCTGGCCTCGATTACAGATTGCAGACCTGGAGGCTTGCAGTGTATACCGGCACGTGGTTGGAGACACACCGGTGGCAGCAGGTGAGCAGTGGTGCCTGGGTGCACGGGGGGGGCAGTGTCCCTCCCTCTCTCTCTCCCTCTCTCTCTCTCTCTCTCTCACTTCCTTTCCTTCTCTCTCTCTCTCCCTTCATTTCCTTCTCTCTCTCTCTCTCTCCCTTCCTTTCCTTCTCTCTCTTTCTCTCTCTGCCTTTCTTTCCTTCTCTGTTTCTCTGTGTCTCGCTCCTTTGATGTGCGCATGACACACAGGTTCTGATTTGGTGCTTTATTTTCCAGGCTGTGACATCAAGATTGTCCCGGACGGACCCGACAGGAGTCTTCCGCATTGGTGTTTTGTGTTGTATTTCAATAAAGTTTTTGGTTGTTACTTCAATGATGAGTGACTGTTTCTCGTTCTTCTGACCACACATGTGTGTTTCTTGTTGTCATTGTGCGGTCATCATGCGCTTTTTTTGGCTCTTGTGTCGTGCACGGTATGTGTTTGTCCGGGGGGGGATCCGGGGTTGGGCCTGGGAGTGGTGGCGGTGGGTGTTGTGGCCCTCATGGGTCTCCGAGCTGCATGATCATTGGCTCCATGGCATCTGTGGGTCTTCAGATGTGGCTCTGGCCTGGGCTCCCTTTCATGCTGCAGGTAGTCGTCCTGCTCAACACCAGCAGAAGCCAGGTGTTAAATCCCTGCTGCTACCGCGGCTTATCGCCTGTTTTTGGTTCGCATCGCAGATCTGGCAGTTCGTTGTGAATGTGGTGTAGTGGTGTTTTCGTGTGTTTTTGCACGGGAACGCCTACTCTGCATCTCATTAGGGTTAGTTGATGGTGTCACCCGTGGAGGTAAATTTTGCGGCAGTTATCGCGGGAATACTGGCGTTGGCTGCAGTTTGCACCCGCTTGTGAATGGGGCGTTAAATCTATCTCCACTTTTGATGCGTTAAGGTGGCGATAACTCGGCGACAAGTCCTTGTGAATATGCCCCTATATGTGGTTATTGTCACAGGAGAGTATACATTATCCTGAGGTGTGGTCAATTGGCTAATGGACCAGGCGTTTTGGAAAGAAACCTGTTCACACACATTAGCATCTATTAGCCGTAGGGCAGCGCTTAATTTGTGCCGGTTGTTTCCGGTGCTCAACATCGGCACTTATTTTACAGGCCCGGTATTACAGCTTTCTTCATGCGGGCAGCGGCAGTGCAGATAATTTTTCAAAGATGAATGCACGCACTGGCGTAACCTAAGCCCCCGCTGTGCGGGGGCCCCTGAGCTCCAGGGTTCCCCTAGCTCAGTACACTCACTGACTCACTAATGAACCAATTTGTTTTTTAGTTACGCTTGTGCGCACGTTCACGATATTACACATGGTGCATGCATGCTGCGCACTGCTGCGTGGTCTTTAGGGTGTGGCAGGGTGGGTTTGACTGTTTTGTGTCATGCACACTTGAGCAGTATAAACTGCACATGCGGTGGGACCATAATTTTCCAGCGGTCTTCGCAGTGCGCCTGCTACCAATGCTGCAGTCCACAGGTGATAGTGAAACGAGACGAGATGCACTCTCTATATCACAATCACATGTCTTGTTCTATCTTCTGTGCAGCGGGGGTAGGAGTCTGCTGTATTTAGGGACCCGTGGTTGCCTCAGCCAGACAGGTGGCTTGATTATGCAGACTTCACTTACCGTTCACACCAAGCAAGGGACAGGCATAGAACGAAAAGGTACATTTTATTCCCAATCTTTGCATCACGAAAGACAGAGATTGTTGCATCCATTAAGGGCCGATGCAGTTTTCTGATAAAGACTTATGTGTCATCTTTAAATATGATTGTCCTAAATAGGCCCATGAAAAAGATATTTTGTGTACAAAGTTCAGAAAAACAGAATTGTAGCGAAGGCACAGAATGTTTAAATTCTGCATAAGTGTTTCTGTGGTTATATTTGTGTTACAAGTGTGCTCACATCACATTCCCTCAGTGTGAAAAATTACCTTAGTGAAAGAGGGTCATGCTGCAGAAACGAACACTACATCTACATCAAGGCCGGACAGGCCGTACTGGGAGGCTGGAAGGGTGGGGGACCGCTTTTGTAGCAGTGCAGCAGTTAAAAGCACTGCAGAGTTCCTTGCATATCCAACAGTTTTCAGCAAAAACAAATGTTTCAAGATAACTCTGGTCATTAATGTACCTGCTGAAGAGAGTATCAGAGTTTTGTCTAGTGGCAGTCTTGACTTATCTAAGGTAGCGCAGAGGGAAAATATGCCTGCTGCAAAGAACGTCTACTATGCTGATTACAGATAAGTATTTCATGTGCAATGCTCAGTAGGATGCTGCTTTTGTCACAGAGATCCTTTTGTTACTGTGCAGTTCATAAGTTACAACAATAATCTAGCACAGTGAGCTATGAACTGTCATCAAAGTGCTGAATGCAAACAGTATGGTACAGGTTATAAAGCTATGTTTTCCCCAGTCTTTGGCTGTCCTAATTTACTAAAAAGGGTTTGTTAGGGTAGAAATAAATTGTTATTAATAAAGTCAACCCTAACCACTGTGTTACATTGTGAATCCAGAGTTTACGCTTCCCCAATCCAAGCACTCTTAAAAAATGCCTACCAGTATGAATGACATGTGAATCCTACAAATTGCAGTCCCTTTTGTCTTATGTAACATTTTCTATACACTGATTTACACACGTATGATTCGTTGTCTCTGTATGTGTGAGTGATGTAAATTGCATAAACACCCTATGCTGGTAAGAGAGGTGCTAAGGCAGCTGTATTTTTTCCAAATCATCTTCCGAGCTGTTTTCACTTTTACCCATTTTGTCACAACGCCTGCACCCTGCTTGAGCCTCCCATTTGATAATTATAGCTAGGACACTATTCATGGCTCAGCTGGGGCGAGGCAAACTTGGAAACACCAGGCCCAGGACATTCTTAGCAGTAAAGGAACGTGGAAAGCAAATGAAAGTGCGGGCTTTACGCTTGCCTGTGTGCCTGGCGTCTAGTATCTTTCTAATGTCAACTTAGCTCCGATAACAAATATGTGTGTGTTTTCATTTCATAATTGCAGACTACAGCTATATCGAGGACTGATTACTTTTAAAAATGAAGCAAGGCATGGAAAGCCAAAGTCTAGGCCCATAAGATCATCAGGACACACATTTCCAGTACTTAATTTGAGCTGGTGCTTGCAGGTGGGAAAGCAAAAGACACACAATTCATGGACGGAATGCAGAACAAATCTAAACATTTACCCCAGTCAAGAGGTCTGGGTTAAATCCATCGTTCTTTTGCCCACTACGCCACCCCAGTTCAGACCTGGCCATATGCAAATCAATCTTGACCCTGTGCCTCATGGGAACAGTCCAGCCCGAACTGCCAAGCCAGGTCCTCCCTGGACTGGAAACAAGCATCCCAGGACCAGTTTCGGGGTTTCACCCCTCATCAGCCAGGATAGCTTGAATCCAGTGGCACAGTGAGCCCGGGACCCATGTCTGGGCATACATGGCGCACTTAGGGCGAGAAAGCAAAAGACACACAATTGATGGACAGAATGCAGAACAAATCTAAACATTCACCCCCAGTCAAGAGATCTGGGTTAAATCCATCATTCTTTTGCTCACCATGCCACCCCAGTTCAGACCTGGCCATATGCAAATCAGTCTTGACCCTGTGCCTCATGGGAACAGTCCAGCCCGAACTGCCAAGCCAGGTCCTCCCTGGACCGGAAAAAGCATCCTAGGACCGGTTTCGGGGTTTTACCCCTCATCAGCCAGGATAGCTTGAATCTAGTGACACAGTGAGCCCGGGACCCACGTCTGGGCATACCTTTTTGCATTTGTCACCCCGAGTGGGACGGGTATGCCCAGACGTGGGTCCCGTGCTCTCCATGCCACTGGAGTCAAGCTATCCTGGCTGATGAGGGGTGAAACCCCGAAACCGGTCCTAGGATGCTTGTTTCCAGTCCAGGGAGGACCTGGCCTGGCAGTTCGGGCTGGACTGTTCCCATTGGGTGCAGGGTCAAGACTAATTTGCATATGGCTGGGTCCAAACTGGAATGGCATGGTGAGCAAAAACGATGGATTTAGGCCCAGATCTCTGTACTGGGGTGAATGTATGACATTGTTCTGCATTCCTTCCATCAATTGTTCTTTTGCATTTGTCACCCCGAGTGGGACGGGTATGCCCAGACGTGGGTCCCGTGCTCTCCATGCCACTGGAGTCAAGCTATCCTGGCTGATGAGGGGTGAAACCCCGAAACCGGTCCTAGGATGCTTGTTTCCAGTCCAGGGAGGACCTGACCTGGCAGTTCGAGCTGGACAGTTCCCATTGGGTGCAGGGTCAAGACTGATTTGCATATGGCTGGGTCCAAACTGGAATGGCATGGTGAGCAATAAAACGATGGATTTAGGCCCAGATCTCTGTACTGGGGTGAATGTATGATATTGTTCTGCATTCTGTCCATCAATTGTTCTTTTTGCAGGTGGTGGCCAGCAGCTCTCCTTTTTAGTGACTGGGCCTAAATGAGCTAATAAGAAAAAAACGGATAAAGGTGCAAGAAGGCAACAACTAGAAAATAGAGACAGAGGGAAAAAGGTAGGAGTGTAAAGAACTTGCAAAAGTGAGATAAAGGGGCAGGGAGTGTCTGATGGTAGATGAATCAAATGTCAACCCCGCATTCGGCAGCACTGGTAACGAGATTCTGAGATAAAACTATCTATGAGCCCCAGCGCTTACTTTTTTACAAATTAAGTATTGCCATAGGGCAACCCATTGGAATCTAATTCAGTCAAGTTGTAGGTACTATTCTGAATCATTTCATTTAGCTTGTTATCTGTAATGTTATCTTCCCAATGTCAAAATGGAAATTGTGTTGAATTAACGTTTGGAATAGGTGGTGGTTTTAAATTTCTAATGGAAGCAATTCATAGGCAAGTAGTCTGCTGGATGTTTTTATTCCAATCATAATTTCTCTATTTATCAAGCAGGCTGTAAATAAAGCCTCTGTACCTTTCATTTGCCAAACTGGTACCCCAAATATTTTTCAAATTTATATTTTCATTTCAATATTGATAACTTGGACAGCAAGTGATTCACTAAACTGTGAGAATATATAAAACTATGATGGGCAATCAATTTTTTTCTGGAGTTTCTCAGGTTTCTGGGAATAATAAAAAGCAGAGGGGTCTGACCTATCATCATTGTTGAAATAGGGTATTTATGGGAAGAGCCCGACAATGCTCCTACTGTGTATAATTATATATTTATTGGGGACTACTAGTTCTATGTATGTAATGATGACCATAATGGTGGAAACAAAATGGTTCTTGATAGTTTTCAACTTTCAAATATGTATTCTCATTGTCTAATATAGTGTGGAGGACAAATCAACAACTAGCTGTTCAACAGCGTATATGTTCCATGACTCTGAAAAATGACCAGGAATTATAACATGTTCAAAAGACACTTTAAAACCTAGGGTATTTGCATTAATTCTCTCTGACCCATAAACTGATAGGGTACCTTTTCCCAAACTAGCTGACTGTGAAGCTGGAGACAAAGCTGGAGACACATCAGGCTCCTCTATCCCCAAAATGGGGGTAGGTAGTTCAGCAAAGATGTACTCTTCTAGGCATCAATCTGGCGAAGTAGGGAGAGGATCTATTCCGTAGGCACCTTGGAGTCAATGGAGGTCTGCTGAACAGAATTGGTCACACAATGCTGTTGATGTAATCGGTTGAGACCTACCTGTTTTTCTTTGAACCAGATAGTGGTGGTAAAAGCATTGTCCGTGTGTCTTCTACCTCAAGCACTGGAATGGATGTAAGATGGCCTAAAAGCTTGCTTATCAGGGATCTTTTCTTTAACCCAGCTCTCCCACTTTGTGGAGTCACCAGTCAGCAGCATTAGGACTCTTATCTTCGCCAGTGGCTGAGTCATAATGCTTCAAGTTAGATAATTTAGAACTGACTTCTTGAACATTTGTTTACAGATTCAAATGAATCTTGGTGTCAGACAATTTCAACTCTGCCACATGTCCAGGGACATCAAAATCATGCACGTACACTGATACTCCAAAGAGTGTTTCATATATAGTGCGACCATCTAATGGTCTTCTAGGAAGGTTATTTAATGCTCTCTGGACTCCATACATATTATGTAGTTAGCTCAGTCCTGTACTTAATACCCTAGTGGTCATGGCTTGTTCAAGCCTAACCCCGTTACTTTCTATGTAGAAAGGGTGAGAACATAGCAGTTGTACTCCCAGAGCAGACATAGCATCCATAAATGCCTTAGCGACGAACACAGGGCCAAGGTCTGAATGAAAGGTAAAACTGCTCTGAAAGCTACTAGGCATTGCACGGCTTTTATGCCTGCTCGAGCATTGGCATTTGTTTGTGGCCTGACTTAGAGGAACCATGGACCATGAATAGTCTGCAACCATTATATACCCTGAAAGGGCGATCACCAATAGGAAGGGGAGTCTGCACTGGTCTTGAAACAGTAGATTGTTTTATGTGCTGAAAATATTGCATTGCTGCACATATTGTTAGTGCGTTTTGGTAAGTATGGCAACTAATATTGTTGATGTAGCACTGATACATACAGTAGCACCTATGCCAGCATGAGCAGACACTACCCCTTTATGAGCTGCTTCAATGAAATCTAGCCTAGCCCACTCATTTTTGTTTAATCTGTTTATTAATTTTGACATTAAAGAGAAACAATGATACAATACACTTGCATATCACGTATATAAGTGTTACATGGTTCTCCATATCACTCCAGGGACTTCCACAGCAGTTTCACACAGCTCTGACATTAGCCACAGTTATGCATTTGTAGCTTTTCGTATGTAAAAGTCCATCTGCGTAAATTGATTTCGTCTCTGTAAGTACCACACCTACGATTGTCACGATAAGGCCAATCATGCAGACATTATACAGATGTGTACTCTTTAGAGTGTTGAACCAAGCCCCATGCTTATACCCCTCAATGTGGAATGTAGACAGTATAAACAATTACAAATGTTGTTTCCACCAGTATCAGAATTATTATGAAAAAAACACTCAGATTATAACACACCAACATGAGGATCATTCTCAACCTTCGGGCAACCCCATGTTTAGCGCCACCACCCCCACCCCTAAAGCACACGCCTCCCCTTTCGAGGTTACAATAAAATCATCATCACCAACATCATGACTTTGCCATTAAGTGTGATTACACATACATATATATCTCCACCCCCACTAAGCATTACATCCCTGTGTTAGTGCACCGGGTTCGTCCTTTGGCCTATCCACTCACCTAATCTCCTAGTTTTCTGTCTGAGAGTGCTCATCTACCTGGTCAGGAGATGCGTTCATTTGCAGAGTCACCATAATTGAGTTCCAATTATCTCCGGAGAGACACTGCCTCTGCCCTTGCCCAATTAAGGACAGAGCGGGTCCAAGCTATGAGCTGCGGCGGACCTCTGGATTTCCATCTTTTCGTTAGGAGTCCCTTAGTTACTACCAGCCCCAGGTCTAAGAAACGGCTAGTTGCTCTGCGTTGCTTGCCTCGGGGGAACAATCCTATTATACATGTTTCCCATGTGTTCGCAAGGTGTCTGTCTGTGCATTTGGCTAGGTGTCGTGTCACGCCCTCCCAATACTGCCTTAGCCCGACACAAGCCCACAGCATATGGACAATGTCTGCAGCGGGACAAGAGCATCTGGGACATTGCTCATCATTTCTATTCAAATATCGGTTGATTTTCTCCGGAGTTAGATATGCACGATGCACTATGTAATATTGGATTAATTTAAATCTGGCATTGCGAGGGACCAAGTTAGGACTTTCCAGAATTACCTTCCACTCTGCATCTGTACATTGAAGGCCTAGGTCATGTTCCCACTTCGCACGCAGCGGGGCGAGGTCTATTGCTGTGTGTATGAGGAATGTGTCTGAAAACCAGCGAGTGAAATGCTTGCCTTTGCCCATGACATGTATATATTGGAGCACTAAGTTTGTTGGTAGCTCCTGCATAATATCCCCCCAGCTACGCTGCAGTAAGCTCAACCATGAGGCATGCATGAGAAAGTGTCTTAGGGATATTCCAATCTCTGCTGCAATATCCGCATATGGTATGAGTGGGCCATCTAAATATGTCATTCAGCGTGTGTAGCCCCTCCGTGTGCCAGGCAGCGAGCTCCGCCGGTGTGGTTTATCTACTACCCCACGACATCCTCAAAAGTGGTATTGCCGGTGCATAAGATTTGACGTTTCTAGTAAGATATACGGAGTGTCGGTAACACTTATAAGCGACTTGTAGCAATAAAGGGTGAGGAGTATTAGTCTTGTTGCATGGGTGAAACAGCACTAAGATCTTATGTACAGTATATGCTATATCAGTGCCTGCCGTGTCACTTAGATGCCGACTCGCACCCAGCGCGCTACCCATTGAAGTTGAGACGCCAGGTTGAAGTGCTCTGGGTTAGGCACTGCAAGGCCTCCCCAATCCGATGGCAGATACAATTTTGTGAGCGCCACTCTACATCTGGAAGTGTTCCAGATAAGCTCCAGAAAAATGCGTTCAATCGGTCAAAAAAATGATGGCGATAAATATAGTGGCAAATTTGTGAAATAGTAGAGGAGCCGAGGAAGTACCACCATTTTATTAAGTGACACCCTTCCTGCTACCGAAAGGGCCAGCGTTTTTCAAAAAGAAATCTGCGCAGAGACGGAAGTAATCGCCCTAGTGAGATTACCAGCTAATAGGTCCTGATCAGCATGATATATTCTAATATCCAGGTATTTAAACATGGTCACTTGCCAGGTGATCGGGGTCTCATTAATAGTGAACTCTGGGTTTGGCGTAGTAGGATCAAATGGGAACAGACAACTCTTGTCCCAGTTAACTTGCAGTCCCGATATACGCGCAAATCTATTGAATATATGTGCGATAGCATCTGGCACCATCCATACATCCCTTATTTATAAGAGTAGGTCATCTGCATACAAGGAGATCACGTGTTTTGTTACCCCCAGGGATCCCCCAGGGGCCTGCAGATGCCCGCATCGCCAATGCCAATGGCTCTATGGCCAATAAAAAGAGAAGGGGAGAGAAGTAGCAACCTTGTCTGGTGCCCCTTCTCACCATTATAGGTTGGGATACCATGCGTCCCGTCTTGACCCTCACAACCGGGCCGACGTAAAGAAGCTTTACCAGATTGATAAAGTAGGAGCCCAGTCCATTTCGGACCAGAACGTGGAAAATAAAGAGCCATTCAACAGTGTTTTTTTTTTAAAACTGTTTTTATTAGCATAGTTGTATGCAGCATATAGACAGCCAAGAATCAGCAATGCATAAATACAAGTCAGACATCTATACAACAATAGTAGCAGAACATTACATAACATTAACCTTCTGTCCATTACAATGAGCTGATGTTTCTCCGGTATATCTGTATCGACAGCCAACTTTAATGATTCAACCCTGGTTAGGATACGAAGGGCACAGGGCCACCCCCTAACTAAAGGAATGAGGGAAAGGGAGGGTAAAGGGGCGAGGTGTTTCATCCTCTTCGACTCCTGGACCGTGCCTCATAACGGAGTTTTCGGTATCTTCCCCCTCTACAGTGAGCCCATAAAATTGTATCCAAGGAGTCCAGATCTTACGAAACTTTCGGGGGCATCCTCTCGCCTGGTAGGTCACTTTTTCCGCTACCATGTAGAGATCAATATGTGCCCTCCACTCAGTAAGCGTGGGCGGGTCTGGAACTCCCCATTGGCGAGCAATATTTCTCTTGGCCACTACGAGTCCTAAGTTGTATAGAAGAAGTTGGTAGCGCCGCAGGTCTATTTCAGTAGGAATGCCCAATAGGGCATATTTCGGTTCCAGCTCTAGGTGCGTCCCTAGGACTTTATTTAGTTCCCCTGCTACCCGACTCCAGTATCGTTGGATCTTCCTACACTCCCAAAGCGTATGTATATACGTGCCTAGCTCTGTTTTGCATCGCAGGCACTGAGGTGTCTGCGCCCTACCCATGTTATGGAGACGCACCCGATCGAAGTACACCCTATGAAGGACCTTGAATTGTATTAGACGCAACCATTGTTTGATTGCCACCTCTCTCGGGTGCATCAGGGCCGCCTCCCAATCTATATCTTCCAGAGGTCCTGTAACAGCTTCCCACCTTGCCCTGAGCGCTCCTAATTTATCTGGCATATTGTTTATCAACGTTTTGTAGATCCAAGAGATAGCCTTCAGAGAGAGTTCTTCCTGCAGCAGTCTACCTTCGAGAGGGGCAAACTCGGGTAGCTCCGCCGTATCTATCTCTTCTGCCTGCCATGCATGTTGCAGTCTGAGATATGAATATCTCTGGGTGTCCGACAGTTGATATGTATTTTGCAGCTTTTCAAAGGAAGCTAGAGTACCTCCCTCTACAACGTCACCTACTTTAGTGATCCCAATTAAATCCCATTGCCTAAGGTCACAGAGTTTACCAAGCTCCGGCAATCTTGCACCCTCCCAAAGAGGGGTTTCTCTGGTAATCCGTTTGGCCCATCCCATCTGCCTTTCTGCACCCCTCCAGGCCTCGATAAATCTCTGTGTGGCCGGTAAAAGTTGGCGTACCCCCTTGCCTCCATATATGTAATGAAGATACGTATGTTCTTTAAACTGTAACCATTCAAGGGCATAAGTGGGGTGCTCTCCCGCCGCATGACCCCATTCATTAATCACTATCAAGTGGGCGGCCCTGTAATATGCCCGTACGTATGGTAAAGCGAGCCCCCCATTATATTGGTTTCGCTGCAGCGTCTGTAATGCAATTCGTGGATGTCTACCATCCCAAAATAACGTGCGTAAGTTCGCGTCAATCGCGGCAAAGATATCTTCGGGTATTCTGCAGAATGTATTTTGCAGCACGTATAATAATTTCGGAAGCGTGATCATTTTATATAATGCAGCTCTACCCATTATAGTTAGCGGTAGTCGCCTCCATCTCTCAACATCTCCATGAAACTCCGCAGTTACCCTTCTGACATTGTGGATAAGGTTGGCCGTATTGTTGTTAGTAACATACAGACCCAGATATCTGAACCCATCTTGAGCCACCTGAAAACCTCTTGGGATCCGGCTCTCGTCTATAGGCTCTCCTACTGAGTACAGACTGGATTTGTCCCAATTAATACTGTAGTCCGCGTGTTGACCATATTCCTGAAAAGCGTTGAGTATTAGCTGGAGTGACTTATCTGAGTTTGTGATATACAGGAGGATGTCGTCTGCATAAAGCGATACACGCTCATCCGAAAGGGCGCCCTCGTTATCCTTAAAACCGGTGATCTCTGGGTGAGCCCTGATCACGCAGGCCAACGGCTCCAGGACTAGTTCAAACAGCAGCGGGGACATGGGGCAGCCCTGACGGGTACCCCTTTGGACCTGGAAAGCCTCCGTAGATGCCCCGTTAACTCGGACCCTGGCCACAGGGTTAGTATAAAGTAGGTCCACCCAAGATATAAAGACCGGGCCGAAACCGAACTTCAGCAGGGTTTGCCTCAGAAATGGCCAGTGCACCGTGTCGAAGGCCTTCTCTGCATCTAAGGAAAGAAATGCGTGTGTTGTGGGTCTGCTCTTTACTGTATCCATCCAGTTAGCTAGCCTACGGAGACTGAGTCTTGTGGCCCGTCGTGGCATAAAGCCGGATTGGTTCCAATGAATAAGGGATGATATTACTGCCAGGAGACGTTTCGCTAACACTGTGGCCAGTATCTTTGTTTCCACATTCAATAAAGATATGGGTCTATAAGATCCACATTCCGTTGGCGGTTTACCAGATTTATGGATCACCCCCACCGTAGCCTGCCGCAAATCTAGCGGGAGTGTCTTTTCCTCTAGGGATGTCCGGAACATATTCAGGAGGTGTGGGGCCAGGAGATTAGCGTTGCGTTTAAAAAATTCTGCTGGGAGTCCATTCGGGCCAGAAACTTTCCCTGTTTTTTGTCTACTAATTGCATCATGTACTTCATCTAGGGTCAGATCTCCCTCTAGGAGCTTCTTCTCGTCTGGGGACAGAGTGGGGGTGACCACCGTTTTTAAATAGGAGCCTATTTGGGTAGCGTCCGACAGTGGTCTGGCTCTATATAGCTACGTATAGTATTGGGCAAAAGCATTTTCTATATTAGGGGATGTGGTGTGCACCCCGCCTTGCTCCTGTATGGAATTCACCCATCTCGCCTCGCCCTCCCGTCTACTCAGCCAAGCAAGAAGCTTTCCCGCCCTGTCTCCCGACTCATACAGTCGGTGTTGTGTGGCCAATAATTGGGCTTTCGCCTCCTGTGTGATTAAGCTTTTGTATTCTCTCTGGGTTACTTCTATCTGTCTCAGCGTGCCATGGTCTACATCTGCATCTATATGCTTTTCTAGATCTAAAAGTCTCTGCTCTAGGGTTTCAATGTCCTGGGTCTGTTTCTTTTTTTTGTGTGCTATTATATGTTGCGCCCTATCCCGTATCACTGCTTTATATGCCTCCCATAAAGTTACCGCCGAGGATACCGTGCCCTCATTTTCTCGGAAGTAGAGTTCCGAGTCTATGTAGATCTCGAGGGCAATTTTTTTGTCATGCAGGCCCAGGCTAGCAGCCATAGAGGAGAGTGATCGGAAATGCCCCTTGCCAGGTATTCCGCTTTTTCAATCCTCTCCACCTCTCCCGATGAGCAAAATAAGTAATCCAACCTGGAGAAGACCCTGTGTGCGCCCGAGAAGTATGAGTATACTCGGTCTGTCGGATGTTGGCGCCTCCAGAGATCGGTCAGTCCCAATGTAGTTTGGAAGCGTTCAAGCTGGGTAGGAGAACGTGCTTCAGTTCTAGCCTGCGTACGGTCTAAGTGCGGATTTATTACATCGTTAAAATCACCCCCAATGATATGTGTAGAGGGGCCTGAGTCCAGGAGTATCTGTGCTATTTTGTCCAGTGTGTGTTGTTGCAGCTTTGGAGCGGCATATACACAAATCAGCGTCAGCTCTCTCCGACCCCATGTTCCCTGTACCGCCACGAACGTCCCACTGGAATCTGCCCATGTTTTGGATATGTGGAAAGGGGGTGATTTTCTAATCAGTATCGCCACTCCCCTTGAACCCGTTGAAAAGCTTGCATGTACCAGTGTATTGTACCTACCCCTCCCTAGAAAAGAGCAGTGAGAGCCGATTAGATGTGTCTCTTGTAGGAAAACGATATCTGGCTTGAGTCTCTGAATGTATTTACTCACTAGTCCTCTCTTAATCCTATTTCCTAGTCCATTGACATTCTATGTCAATATCAAATAGGTTCCTTCACCCATTGCTTGTATCTAAACTTTCCCCGGATGTTCTGCTGTGTCGCAATTGGTGTCTGCTTTCTTGTTAGTTTATTTTTTTTGCCCGTAGCAAGCTGTTTTTCTGATCTGTCTATAGCCGTGTATTGTGCATACTTTGTGAAAACTAACCCCAACTCAATTTGCAGGGTTCGCTGCAGTTGTACACCCCCCATTCCTCCCCACGCTCTCCCTCCACCCGCGCCATCCCCCAACTAGTCAACATGACAACTATAGCTCAGGCGAAGCTTGAGAGGTCTGTCTCCACCCCCTCCCTCAACCCCTAGTTAAAATCTAAACAAAACTCGTATGTTCAAATCAAAGTCTATACTCTTAGTGGGCGTAACTTACAGTGTCTATGTCCACTTAGCTAGTGTCGCATAGTCTCTCGGCAGCTGCCCAGCCCCAGTATTTCAGCTTTCACCACCACTTTTTGATAATTGCTGCTGGTGGGCGTCTGTGATATCGGCTTGATGACCCTGATCTTCCAGTTGGTAAATTTTCTGTAGAACCGGATGTTCGCTGTCTGGATCTGAGGAGTATTCTCGGTCCGAAAGGTCAGAGGTCGTCTGGTCTCGGGACTTGCCGCGGTGCTGACTGTCATTTTCTCGTGGTTGTTCTCCATCAGAGTCAGATATCTGGGTCTTTCGGTGTACGAGTCTTCTGGCTTGAGACGGTGTTTTAGGATAAGTCCTACGTGGAGCCGTCAGCTTGCGCCGTCTCCTCTCTCTCCGTGCCCAGAAGCCCGTGTTTTTCGATCGGCCTGAGTTCAGGGTTTCCGTCGGTTCTTCTCTTCGCCTCACTGGTGGTCGCTCCTCAAGCCAGGTCCACGCCTCCTCTGGAGTTTGAAAGAAGTGCGAGGCTCCTTGAAATATATCCTTGAGCTTCGCCGGAAATAGCAGCATATACTGCATCTTGAGACTCCTCAACTTGACCTTGACAGAGTCGAAGGTTCTACGCTGTTTCTGTACTTCCCGGGAGTAATCTGGAAACACCATTATCCGCGTGTTCCCATATTGAACGTCCCCTTTCAGTCGTATATCTCTCAAAATCTGATCTCTGTCTTGAAAATTAAGGAAGCGTGCGATCAGCGGTCTCGGCGGAGCCCCAGGGGGTGGCTGGAAGCTAGGCATCCTATGCGCCCTCTCAATTATTAAACAGCTTTGTACTCACCGCTAGCTCCGCTGGACTGGTGCCGTTGGTTGCCTCCATGTAGAGACGGGGGAGTTGTTCGTGCGCTTAACTCACTGAAGATCAGTACTATTGGTAATCTGTTTGCGGGAGGCTCTGCGAAAAGCTGGGACGACCTGGACTTTGGGGACGCAACGCCCACCTTACTTACCAAATTCCAATTTCATAGAACCAGGCATGCGTTGCTACAGATACCGGGGGATGACTTTGCGGAACCACCTGAGCTGCCCGCCCTTTCTTACGTCATAAAAACCGGTGAACCGACGAGACTAGTTTCTAAACTCTACAAGCTAACCATGTCCTATAGAGAGAACTATTTTACCAAGGCCCGCCTGGCATGGCAAAGAGATCTAGAGAGGGAAATAGATGAGGGAAATAGATGACGCAATGTGGACGTACTGCTGCACCAGCACGAAACAGATTTATCTCAATGGTAAGCACAGGCTGATCCACTTCAAGTATCTTAACCCCTTCGATGCTCATGACGGAGCGGTTCCGTCATGAGCATCGGTTGGGCTGTGCTTATGGCGGAACAGCTCCGTCATAAGCACAGCCCCTGGGGGAAGCGCTGGCGCTCCCCCCCCCTGGGGCATCAATCTTGCCCCCACAGAGGGGGGTGGCAGCGGAAGAGTTTCCGCTGCCACCCCCGACCCCCCCACGCTTCCCCATGATGTCAGCGTGCACAGCGCGTGCCGACGTCATCAGGAAGCGCTGGACGCGCTGGAAATCATTTCTTTCCAGCGCGTCCAGAGGGAGGGTAAGTTTTTGTTGCTCCGGTGGGGCAGGGGGCCCAAATCTGGATGCCTTGAGGCATCGGGGGAGAGGAAACCGTGTTTCCTCTCCCCTGATGTCTCAATGCAGGGCATTCCTGGTGCATGATCGCACACAGCGTCGCGATCGTGCACCAGGAATGCCCCACTAGGCACCAAAGATTCCATTTTTGTATATAAAGGAAGCGACCCCTTGGGCAAGGGTCGCTTCCTAAGGAGGATAACTAATTTTAGACTTTTCTGCCCCCCTGGGGACAGATCGGCCGATTTTGGCCGTTTGTGGACCCAGGGGGGGCAGAAAAGCCCACTAGAGCCAGGGATTTGTTTTTTTTAAAAATTGGAAGCGACCCCTTGGGCAAGAGTCGCTTCCTGGGGGCCAATTAATTTTAAAGTATATTCTGCCCCCTCTGGGGGCAGATCGGTTTTTTTATTTGGCCTTTCTGCCCCCAGGGGGGGCAGAAAACCCCACTAGACACCAGGGAATTTGTTTAATTTTAAATGGAAGCGACCCCTTGGGCAAGGGTCGCTTCCAGGGGCTAAATTTATTTTAAAATTATATTCTGCCCCCCCCCCCCCCCTGGGGACAGATAGCCTGATTTTTTGGGCGTTTCTGGACCCAGGGGGGGAAGAAAAGCCCACTAGAGCCAGGGAATTTGTTTTTTTTAAATTGGAAGCGACCCCTTGGGCAAGGGTCGCTTCCAGGGGCCATATTTTTTTTTAAAGTATATTCTGCCCCCCCTGGGGGCAGGTCGGTTTGTTTATTTGGCCTTTCTGCCCCCAGGGGGGGGGCAGAAAACCCCATTAGACACCAGGGAGAGTTTTAAATTTTAAATGGAAGCGACCCCTTGGGCAAGGGTCGCTTCCTTATGGGCCTAAATAATTTTTAAGACTTTTCTGCCCCCCCTGGGGACAGATCACCTGCATTTTTTGGCGTTTCTGGCCCGGGAGGGGGGCAGAAAAGCCCACTAGAGCCAGGTATTTAAAAATAAATAAATTGGCCGCTTCCAGGGGACATATATTTTTTTATGTGTATTTGGCCTTTCGGGTAGTGACATAGCGTGTTATAATGTTAATTGTTTTATTTCTTGTGAATTGCAATTGTAATGCTTTATTTCTCCCTTTTTGTTTGGTCATGGCTTTTGCTCTTTAGACTGTTCCAGGTTGCGGTTTCGTTACTGGGGGTTCTGCTGTTTGTGTAGTTGCATGTGTTTGGTAAGAGACTTTTTTGTACAATGTAAATGAGTTTTATTTCTCTGCATGAATGTGTTTTTTGCAAATGGTGTAATAATAGCAGTATGTTTGGCTTCTGTTTTTTGAGTGTCAAAAACTTTTTGCATTTGTGCTCGATGTGTATTTTGTTGTATTGTGAGTAAGTTTTGTTTTTTTCTTTCTAGTGGGATATCGTTGGTTTTTGCTGTGTCTCTGCAGAGTAGGTGCTGGTGAGTGTAGCTGTCTCTTGTAAGTGAATCGTATAGTTTTTGAGTATATAGATCTTTGTGATAAAGGCACACATTTTTTTACTTACTTGCTTTGCACAGTGTTGGTTGTTGTTGACTTGTTTGTGCAGTCTCCTTTCTTAGTAAGGATAATGGCTAGCCGCAGGATTACTGCTCAGCAGGTTGTTGGTATGCTTTTTGAGTCTTCCTCTGACCATGGTTCAGAGACTGACTCTGCATCTGAGGCAGAGGAGGCAGGGGACGATTCAGGCAGTGAGTTTTCTCTCCACATGGAATCATCGGATGATGAAGCTACTCTCAGTGCGGATGAAGCTACTCTTAGTGCGGATGAAGTGCCTGTGTTAGAGGAGGACATTGATGTGCCGATAGTGCGGCAAGAGGCATCTGGGCTGCAGCCTGGGGCTGCAAGGCTTCCCGTTGGTGTAGTGCAGCAAGAGGCATCTGGGCTGCAGCCTGGGGCTGCAAGGCTTCCCGTTGGTGTAGTGCGGCAAGAGGCATCTGGGCTGCAGCCTGGGGCTGCAAGGCTTCCCGTTGGTGTAGTGCGGCAAGAGGCATCTGGGGCTGCAAGGCTTCCCGTTGGTATAGTGCGGCAAGAGGCATCTGGGCTGCAGCCTGGGGCTGCAAGGCTTCCCGTTGAAAGTGCTGACCTCTGGGTTGCCCCAGGCATGGTGCAGCCGGCATTGCCAGACTTTACTGGTGTTCCAGGGCGTAGAGTGAATACTGAAAACATTTTGCCGATAAAGTTTTTTCAGTTGTTTATGGACGATGTGTTTTTGGTAGAGATTGTTGAGCAGACTAATTTGTATGCCGAACAGTTTTTGAGGGACAACAGTGCCAGCCTTAAGCCCCACTCTAGAGCTACCCGGTGGACTCCCACAAATCTGGAAGAGATGAAGAAGTTCTTGGGTTTAACTTTTTGATGGGCTTGCTAAGGAAGCCATCAATGTCTTCATATTGGTCTACTAGTCCCTTGATGGCAACGGCTATATTTCCGGCAGTCATGAGTCGTGATAGGTATTTGCTTCTGCTTCGGATGATGCATTTTGTCGATAATGGTTTAGCGTTGCCACGAGATCACCCTGAGTGTGACCGTCTTTTTAAGATTCGGCCTGTCATTGATCACTTTGTTGATCGATTTTCTGAGATCTATGCTCCTGGGAAAGAAATTGCAGTGGATGAGTCTTTGGTGTTGTTCAAGGGCCGCTTGGTTTTTAGGCAATACATTCCTAGTAAGAGGGCACGCTATGGAATTAAGCTGTATATGCTGTGTGACAGTAGGACTGGATATGTCTCTAATTTCAGGGTGTACACCGGTAAGGAATCCAAGATTAACCCCCTGGTTGTCCGTCCACTTTTGGAGTGACTGAGAAAATTGTGTGGGAACTTGGTAGAGGATTTTTTAACAAAGGCCACCATTTATATGTAGATAACTTCTACACTGGTGTGCGGTTGTTCAGGGAATTGGCCAAAGTGGACACTGTTGCTTGTGGCACAATCCGCTCTAACCGTAAAGGTTTCCCAAAAGAACTTGTTTGCCAAAAGCTTGTGCGGGGACAGTGCAGTGCGTTGCGTTGTGAGGAGCTTCTAGCTGTGAAGTTTTCAGACAGGAGAGATGTCTACATGCTGACTACGATCCATGATGAAAGAACTGCACCTGTGACTGTTTGGGGTCACATTGGTGAAGTGCGCAAACCTGTGTGCATTTTAGACTATAATAGGCACATGGGTGGTGTTGACAGAGTAGATCAGAGGTTGGAACCTTACGCTGCTCTTCGTAAGGCTTACATTTGGTATAAGAAGTTGGCTATCCATCTTTTCCACTTGGCAACCTTTAATGCTTTTGTTGTGTTCCAGGATTCTTGTCCTGAGTCAAAGATGACTTTTGTTAAGTTTCAGGAGTCTGTAATAGGCAGCCTTGCTTTAGTGGAACAGGCAAGTGTTCCTAGAGTTGGAGTGGTGGAGGATGTTGCTAGATTGAAAGATCGCCACTTTCCTGATCACATTCCTCCCACACCCTCAAAAGACTTTCCCAGTAGGAGATGTTGGCGAAGAGGTATGCGGAAGGAGACTCGTATGTACTGCCCCGAGTGTCCTTCTAACCCTGGGCTGTGTGTGCCTGCTTGTTTTAGAATGTACCACACGCAAAAGAATTTTTGGGAGCATCCATGAGTCGTAAAGTGAACTGCCTGGCCTCTATTGTTTAATTTTTTTGTTCAGTTTCAAGGTTGGCATTTGTGTAGTGTATTTCATTTCAGATTTTGTGTTAATAGATTTGTATCTATTTGCAATTTGTTTGTGTTTTCTTATTTATATTAAAAAAAATCCTAAATGTGATGGCGGTGTGCGTGGAGTGGCGCTTGTGTGGCAGTGTGCGTGGTCTGGCGCTTGGCTGGCGGTGTGTTTGGATTGGCGCTTGGCTGGCGGTGTGTTTGGATTGGCGCTTGGCTGGCGGTGTGCGTGGACTGGCGCTTGGCTGGCGGTGTGTTTGGACTGGCGCTTGGCTGGTGGTGTGTTTGGACTGGCGCTTGGCTGGCGGTGTGCGTGGACTGGCGCTTGGCTGGCGGTGTGCGTGGACTGGCGCTTGGCTGGCGGTGTGCGTGGACTGGCGCTTGGCTGGCGGTGTGTGTGGACTGGCGCTTGGCTGGCGGTGTGTGTGGACTGGCGCTTGGCTGGCGGTGTGTGTGGACTGGCGCTTGGCTGGCGGTGTGCGTGGACTGGTGCTCGGCTGGCGGTGTACGTGGACTGGCGCTTGGCTGGCGGTGTGTGAGTAGTGACTAGCTGCTGGTCACTACACACACTGCTAGCCAAACGCCACTCAACGCAATCCGTGAGCTGGTGTGGTTGCTGTGTCAGGAATGTGGGCGTGTGAAAGTGATGGGCCCTTGAATGGCGCGGTCTGCTGGTGTGAGTGTTGTAATGTGCTGGGCCCGCGGCTGGCGTTGTGAATGGTTTTGTATGTGTCACATGTATGAAAGGTGTATGAATGGCCTGTAAAGAGGTTGGTGCCTTGTCGTGGCTTTACAGCTCACGAGCTGTGAGTCAATGGTTCAGTTTCTCGTCCTTTCAATTAACAGTGCATTTCATTTTTGTGAAATCTCTGGTTAATACAACTGTATATACTGAACCATCACTCACCCTCGTGCCAAATCCAACCAGTATGTATGTGTGCTTGAGGAATAGGTGGTTGTGCAAAAAATGTGTCTTTTCTGTTTTTGTCAAGCAGGGTGTATCTTGTCCTTTTTTGTGATACCTCACTTGTGTGGGTGTCCAAAGCAGAATTGGCTAAAAAACGTATTTTTTTTAAAATGTAGCGCTTAGAATTCTCGATGCTATACTCTAAATACCTATGTTTTGGGCTCTTCCTAGCCACAGGCCTTTGGCCCACCCACACAAGTGAGGTATCATTTTAATCGGGAGAACAAGGGGAACGCTGGGTGGTAGGACATTTGTGCCGGCACGGTGATTCCACACAAAAATATGTGGAAAATGTGTTTTTTTCAGCTAAATTTAAGGTTTGTATTGCATTCTGGGTAGGAAAACGTTGGGGGATCCACGCAAGCCATACCTCATTGGACTCCCCCGGGTGTCTAGTTTTCAGAAATGTTTGAGTTTGGTACTTTCCCAAGATGGCCGCCGAGCCCGGGGCCAAAATCTCAGGTGCCCCCCCCCCAAAACCAGGTAGTTTTGCTATAGGTAATTTTGAAGTCTCCAGAGTATGATTTGGGCCATTTCCTGTTGCAGCCACTGTGCCTACCCACACAAGTGAGGTACCATTTTTATCGGGAGACCTGGGGGAACGCTGGGTGGGAGGAAATTTGTGGATCCACGCAGATTCCAGAACTTTCCACCACAGAAATGTGAGAAAAAAGTGAATTTTTCGGCAAAATTTGAAAGAGGATTCTGGGTAGGAGAATGATGGGGGACCCACGCAAGCCAAAGCTCGCTGGACTCCCCCGGGTGTCTAGTTTCCAGAAATGTGTGGGTTTGGTAGGTTTCCCTAGATGGCTGCCGAGCCCCGGGCCAAAAACTCATGGGACCCCCCATGCAAAACCAGGTTGGTTTGTGATAGGTAATTTTGATGTCGCCTCAATAGCTTTTGGGCCCTTGCCTGTCGCGGGTCCTTGACCCACCCACGCAAGTGAGGTACCATTTTTATCGGGAGACCTCGGGGAACGCTGGGTGGGAGGAAATTTGTGGATCCACGCAGATTCCAGAACTTTCCACCACAGAAATGTGAGAAAAAAGTGAATTTTTCGGCAAAATTTGAGGTTTGCAGGGGATTCTGGGTAGGAGAATGATGGGGGACCCACGCAAGCCATACCTCGCTGGACTCCCCGGGTGTCTAGTTTCCAGAAATGTGTGGGTTAGGTAGGTTTCCCTAGATGGCTGCCGAGCCCGGGCCAAAAACTCATGGGACCCCCATGCAAAACCAGGTTGGTTTGTGATAGGTAATTTTGATGTCGCTTCAATAGGTTTTGGGTCCTTGCCTGTCGCGGGTCCTTGACCCACCCACGCAACTGAGGTACCATTTTTATCGGGAGACCTGGGGGAACGCTGGGTGGGAGGAAATTTGCGGATCCACGCAGATTCCAGAACTTTCCACCACAGAAATGTGGGGGAAAATGTGGTTTTTTGGACAATTGTTTAGGTTTGCAAGGGATTCTGGGTAACAGAACCTGGTGGGAGGCAGTCAAGTCACCCCATCCTGGATTCCCCTGGGTGTATAGTTTTTAAAAATGTATAGGTTTGATAGGTTTCCCTAGGTGCCGGCAGAGCTATGGTTCAAAAACTACAGCTAGGCACTTTGCCAAAAAAGGGTCATTTTTCACTGCGAAATTGAGGCATGTCCACGTTGCGTTTTGCGCCGTTTCCTGTCGCGGGCACTAGGCCGACCCACACAAGTGAGGTACCATTTTTCTCAGAAGACTTTGGGGAACGCGGGGTGGGTGGAAATTTGTGGATCCACGCAGATTCCAGAACTTTCCACCACAGAAATGTGGGGAAAATGTGGTTTGTCTGACAATTTTTTAGGTTTGCAAGGGATTCTGGGTAACAGAACCTGGTGGGAGGCAGTCAAGTCACCCCATACTGGATTCCCCTGGGTGTCTAGTTTTCAAAAATGTATAGGTTTGCTAGGTTTCCCTAGGTGCCGGCAGAGCTATGGTTCAAAAACTACAGCTAGGCACTTTGCCAAAAAAGGGTCATTTTTCACTGCGAAATTGAGGTGTGTCCACGTTGCGTTTTGCACTGTTTCCTGTCGCGGGCACTAGGCCGACCCACACAAGTGAGGTACCATTTTTCTCGGAAGACTTTGGGGAACGCGGGGTGTGTGGAAATTTGTGGATCCACGCAGATTCCAGAACTTTCCACCACAGAAATGTGGGGAAAATGTGTTTTTTTGGACAATTTTTTGGGTTTGCAAGGGATTCTGGGTAACAGAACCTGGTGGGAGGCAGTCAAGTCACCCCATCCTGGATTTCCCTGGATGTCTAGTTTTCAAAAATGTATAGTTTTGCTAGGTTTCCCTAGGTGCCGGCAGAGCTATGGTTCAAAAGCTACAGCTAGGCACTTTGACAAAAAAGGGTCATTTTTCACTGCGAAATTGAGGTGTGTCCACGTTGAGTTTTGCGCCGTTTCCTGTCGCGGGCACTAGGCCGACCCTCACAAGTGAGGTACCATGTTTCTCAGAAGACTTTGGAGAACGAGGGGTGGGTGGAAATTTGTGGATCCACGCAGATTCCAGAACTTTCCACCACAGAAATATGGGGAAAATGTGTTTTGTTTGACAATATTTTAGGTTTGCAAGGGATTCTGGGTAACAGAACCTGGTGAGAGGCAGTCAAGTCACCCCATCCTGGATTCCCCTGGGTGTCTAGTTTTCAAAAATGTATAGGTTTGCTAGGTTTCCCTAGGTGCCGGCAGAGCTATGGTTCAAAAACTACAGCTAGGCACTTTGCCAAAAAAGGGTCATTTTTCACTGCAAAATTGAGGTGTGTCCACGTCGCGTTTTGCGCCGTTTCCTGTTGCGGGCACTAGGCCGACCCACACAAGTGAGGTACCATTTTTATCGGAAGACGTTGGGGAACGCGGGGTGGGTGGAAATTTGTGGATCCACACAGATTCCAGAACTTTTCACCACAGAAATGTGGGGAAAATTTGTTTTTTTTGACAATTTTTTAGGTTTGCAAGGGATTCTGGGTAACAGAACCTGGTGAGAGGCAGTCAAGTCACCCCATCCTGGATTCCCCTGGGTGTCTAGTTTTCAAAAATGTATAGGTTTGCTAGGTTTCCCTAGGTGCCGGCAGAGCTATGGTTCAAAACTACAGCTAGGCACTTTGCCAAAAAAGGGTCATTTTTCACTGCAAAATTGAGGTGTGTCCACGTTGCGTTTTGCGCCGTTTCCTGTCGCGGGCACTAGGCCGACCCACACAAGTGAGGTACCATTTTTCTCGGAAGACTTTGGAGAACGCGGGGTGGGTGGAAATTTGTGGATCCACGCAGATTCCAGAACTTTCCACCACAGAAATGTGGGGAAAATGTGGTTTTTTGACAATTTTTAGGTTTGCAAGGGATTCTGGGTAACAGAACCTGGTGAGAGGCAGTCAAGTCACCCCATCCTGGATTCCCCTGGGTGTCTAGTTTTCAAAAATGTATAGGTTTGCTAGGTTTCCCTAGGTGCCGGCAGAGCTATGGTTAAAAAACTACAGCTAGGCACTTTGCCAAAAAAGGGTCATTTTTCACTGTGAAATTGGGGTGTGTCCACGTTGTGTTTTGCGCCGTTTCCTGTCGCGGGAACTAGGCCTACCCACACAAGTGAGGTACCATTTTTCTCGGAAGACTTTGGGAACGCGGGGTGGGTGGAAATTTGTGGATCCATGCAGGTTCCAGAACTTTCCACCACAGAAATGTGAGGAAAATTTGTTTTTTTTGACAATTATTTAGGTTTGCAAGGGATTTTGGGTAACAGAACCTGGTGAGAGGCAGTCAAGTCACCCCATCCTGGATTCCCCTGGGTGTCTAGTTTTCAAAAATGTATAGGTTTGCTCGGTTTCCCTAGGTGCCGGCAGAGCTAGGGTTCGAAAACTACAGCTAGGCACTTTGCCACAAAAGGGTCATTTTTCACTGTGAAATTGGGGTGTGTCCACGTTGCGTTTAGCGCCGTTTCCTGTCGCGGGCACTAGGCCTACCCACGCAAGTGAGGTGCCATTTTTCTCGGAAGACTTTGGGGAACGCGGGGTGGTTGGAAATTTATGGATCCACGCAGATTCCAGAACTTTCCACTACAGAAATGTGAGGAAAATGTGGTTTTTTTGACAATCTTTTAGGTTTGCAAGGGATTCTGGGTAACAGAACCTGGTGTGAGCCAGTCAAGTCACCCCATCCTGGATTCCCCTGGGTGTATAGTTTTCAAAAATGTATAGGTTTGCTAGGTTTCCCTAGGTGCCGGCAGAGCTAGGGTTCAAAAACTACAGCTAGGCACTTTGCAAAAAAAGGGTAATTTTTCATTGTGAAAATGTGGTGTGTTCACGTTGGGTTTTGAGCCATTTCCTGTCGTGGGCACTATGCCTACCCACACAAGTGAGGTACCATTTTTATCGGGAGACTTAGGGTAATTCAGATTTGTAAAGCAACTGTTATTACCTATTGACTTTCAATGCATTCTGCCTTCCAAATGAAAGACATTGTGTAAAAAAGAAGTCATTTTAAAAAATGACCGATAATTCTCATGCTAGTATGAGTATTCCCAATTTCGGAAATGTGCAAATATCTAATGTTTCTAAACTCTATATTTTGTTCCCATTTCAGAAATACATAGGTGTCTTTCATACCGATTTTTCCATGTATACATTTTCCCACAATAATTGCTATATACCCGGTACATAATAAAAAACCATTGCAAGATGCTGCTCAGTTATTGGCTCTGGGTTCGTCGGGTTCTTGGTGAACCTACAAGTCCTATATATCCCCACAACCAGTAAGGTCCAGCGGATGTAACGGTATATTGCTTTCAAAGAGCTGTCATAATTAGAAGAAGTTACAGGTGAAAACGTTGACACAAAAGGCTGTTTTTTCAACTAATTTTCAATTTTTCCTATATTTAACTGTTACTTTCTATAAAGAAACCTTGATGGATCTACACAAATGACCCCTTGCTGAATTCAGAATTTTGTCTACTTTTCTAAAATGTATAGCTTTCCAGGATCCATTATTGCTTTCATACCCATTTCTACCATTAACTGGAAGGAGGTTGAAAGCACAAAAAATAGCAAAAATAGGCTATGTCCCAGACAAATGCCAAAACTGTGTAAAAAATGTACGTTTTCTGACAAAAGTCTGTCATTCCCTAAAAGCTGGGAAAATGGTGATTTCAGCCCCACAAACCCTTTTTTGATACCATTTGCAGGGAAAAACCCAGACGCTTTCATTTGCAGCCCTTTTTTCCCATTTTTCCCCAAAAAAACAAAATTTAGCTGTATTTTGGCTAATTTCTGGGACCCCTCCAGGGGAATCCACAAACCCTGGGGACCTTTACAATCCCCATGATGTTGGAAGAAAAGGACGCAAATTTGGCGTGGATACCTTATGTGGTTAAAAAGTTACAGGGGCCTAAGCGCGCACTACCCCAAATAGCCAAAAAAAGGCTTAGCACAGGGGGGGAAAAGGCCTAGCAGCGAAGGGGTTAATAGGGTCTACTACACCCCGGAAAGGTTATGCAGGTACGGTCTAAGGGAAGAGTCGAAGTGTGAGCGCTGTAACGAGCTGGTGGCTGATTTTATGCATCTGGCGTGGTTTTGCCCGGGGATTGCAAGGTTTTGGGATCAAGTCTTCTCTGAAGTCGTGGCAATAATCGGGCAGGCACTTGTGCCAGAGCCAGCTCTTGCTCTCTTGGGCTACTCTAAGTTTATGCCTAAAGGGGTGCGCAGATTAGTGGACATGGGTCTATTGTTGGCCAAGCGCAGAGTTGCGATGTGTTGGTCGAAAGGTCCGCTCCCTACAACAGCTCAGTGGGCGAATGATATGCTGTACTGCAGCACTCAAACAGAGAATTACAGCGACTTCCTCCCTCCTTGCAATAGACCTAAGAATTTCTGGGTGCTATACAGTACATATAGACCTACCAAAGACAGTGGCGCTGTCTCCGCAGAGGGTGAACGTCAAGAACAGGGAGCCCCCAGCCCAGACGACTTGCATTGTATCCGCTAACTCGGATGGGGACGGAAGATATATGGGGTGACGTGTGAGGGCACTGGCATGTGAGACCTACCACAATTCACAGGGGTCTTCTGTGGTTAGATGAGCGACGCATGCTACATTCATGGCCAAATGGGAGAGGGGAGCGACACTGACAGGTCCTGGAAGGATGCTTGCCTACTGTAGTGTTTGCATTTCTGATGTACGACTACTGCCTAACACTGTAATTGTCGGGTCATGTAAATTGGGAAAGTGTCCTTTGTTTACTGTTTTGCTCAGAACTGAAGGTTTGCAATAAAATAAATACATTAAAAAAATAAAAAAATAAAAAATATAAGGCACCAGTTTGACCAGCTAATGTGAAGAACAGCAGTGGTCTTGTTAGTGGACTTGTAGATGTCGTCATTTTGAGTTTTCATAAGTCGTCACTCGTCTTGCTGTCATTGGTTGTCGAGGTGATCCAATGTGTTAACCGATGAAGTGGCACTTTTTAGTAAAAAGATGTATACAATGGATCAGACGATATCAAGCAAATAACACAATATTATTCCTAAAAAAAAATTAAAAAATAAAATAAAATAATTATGAAACAGGTTGAAAATTGTGTGGTTGGGAGTGTGTCTTTAATCCATGACATCAGAAACTGCCCTGGGTCTTTCCCTTCCGAGCGCTCGGGAAATCCAACAAATCGTAAATTATTTCTGCGGGCCCTATTTTCTGCATCATCCACTCTCATGCCACTTCCTTTAGTGATGCGGCCATCTGGGTAACTTCATTCCTCATGGTATGGGATACGTCTTCTACTTCTGATATACGTGTTTCCGCTTGCGTGACTCGTTCCGAGACATTGCGCAAGTCTTGACGCAATAGGGGCACCTCTGTGCGCACCTCCGCCATTTTCCCCTCTAGGGCTTCTCTGGAAGCTTGAATGGCCTGCAGTATGGCCGCGCTATCCGGCATGACTGCTCCGTCCCCCTTCGGCCACTGCGGTTGATGAATCACTTTTGCGTATTTGTCAAGCTTGCCTTGTCTCGTGGGCCTCTGGTCCTTGTCCCGCGTCATGGCTATCCCCACCACGAGGGCACGAGGTTGGTCTTGGCACGATTCAAGAGAGGCGCTCCTCTGCAGCTGAGCTAAGTTTTTCTTATCCGTGGAAAGGACACCGTGTCAGAATAGTCACAACTACACCCCTATGCCACCTACCGGTGTGCGTTCCAGGTTTCCCCTGCGTGTCTTCCAGGCCTCACCAGGGGGCACTTGCCAGCCCGGGGAGAATCAATATTACTTCAGGGGTATAACCCCTTTTATTATCCTGTGCAGTCGTCCGTGAGTGAGTTCCGCCCTCTGTTGTGCACAGGTTAATCTCTCAGGCCCAGCGTGCAACCAAATCACCACAGTATCCCCACAGCGAGCTCACCTCTTGACCTCCTGGGCACTGCACGCCTCCTACCGAGGCTGCGCTACAACCATTTGTGGACAGTGCCTCCTTTTCCCGGGTCACTGGAATTATGATGGCTGCCCCCAGCACCTTTTCTCTGCAAATGGCGTCCCCCTCTTCTCCTGTATAAATACTCTCACACAAGATAGTGTCTCAAGCCTGATGAGGGAGCCACACCTGGATAATCTTGCTCCCAAACCAGGGGGGGTGTCTCTCTCAAACACTGCGCAGGGTGGAGGCAATTATCTCCAAGGCCCTCAGTCCTGCCGAATTTGCAGCCCCCTGCCGGTCCTTCACAGGTCCTTTATACTCCCTTTCGGGTGCCACCCCACTCACTGCACCTCCGCCTCTGCGTTTCAGCCCAGGCCCTTGACACCTCGGTGTTCTGCGTATGGGGCGAAGCGTCCATCACTCTGCCACAACCGGAGTCGAAGCGCCCAATCAAGTCCTGTGGTCGCGGCCGGTAAGTGCAGCGGCTTCCTTGACCCCCTCCGTCACCGCCGCTGGACTCCGGTCTTCATATCCAGTATTTGCAGGCACAGCCGTAGGCGGCGGGGGGAAGGGCGGACGAGAGACAAGAGGGCATTCGGGCGAGGCCCTATCGCCGATCACCAGGGTCTAGGTCTCCGGGTCTCTCCGCCAGTGAGCGCTCACCTTTCCCACCGTCTCAGCGCCCCCGGCATTGCATGCCGTCCGCCACGCAGGAAAGCAGCCTCGCAAAGGGTCAGGTACCCTCCACTTGCCATCCCTCCGTACAGCAATGCTTTCAATTACAGCTCACCGCCGATCCTCTCGCGGCCCCCGGGAGAATTCCCCACACTGCATCAGGGCTCTCTCCGGGCCGACCACCGTGTCCAGCAGCAAAGAAGAGACGGCAGGGAGGGAGAGGGGAGGGCACAGTCCACTACCCCGGCTCCTCACCACCGTCGGTCCTCGAGCGTCTCCCGGCGGGTCGCCGCCATCTTGCCTCCGTGGGATTCGTTTCAGGACAACTTTTCAGGGATTGAAGTGTCCGTCGAATAATCCCACCGGCCTCCTTATGCTGACGCTATATGCATACAATTACAGCTTGCCTCCGGGGCTGTCAGTGGGTGTCGAAGGTCAGGATACAGTTCAGGATTTGTATCGGGCCGCCGGAGCCGCCGAGAAACACAGCTACTCGGCCATGTTGCTGGCCACGCCCCCTGCCATTCAACAGTGTTGAATGCCTTCTCCAGGTCGAACATCATACAGCCAGAGTTGGGCCATAGTGCATAACTCGGAACAGTCGGCATAAGGTAAGAGTTGTGGAATGATCTGAGACAAATCCGCTTTGATCGTCATGGATAAGGCAAGGTATTAACGGTGCTAGTCGTCCTGCCAGTATACTAGCCAGGACTTTGTAATCCGTGTTCAATAATGCCAACGGCCGGTAGGAGCCAAGTTGTGTGTGGTCTCTATCCTGTTTTGGCAGTGTAACTAGTGTGGCTTAACACATAGAGGACGGCAAATGTTGTAGCCGCAGTGCCTCGTCATAGAGTTTTTGCAACCTTGGTGCTAGGAGATCCGAGTATGTCTTGTACAGCTCCGCAGGGAGGCCATCCAGACCCGGCACCTTGCCGGATGCCAGGGAGTGGATCGCCCCCTGTATTTCAGTTAACGTTATTGGGTCGTCTAGCTCGGCACGCTGGGCAGGGTCAAGCCTAGGGAAAGGGAGGCCATCCAGGAACTTGTTCGTTTCTGTGGTTGTTGCATCTAGGGATGACTGGTACAACATAGAGAAATGAATGGCCAGTTCCCTGTGTATTTCATGTTGGGTGTATTTGATCAAGCCATCTGGTGAGCACAGGGACGTGATAGGGTTAGGTGGTTGCTCCTGTCAAATCAACCATGCCAGTAGAGGTCCCAAGCGATCTGCCATTGCATGTGTCCTGGCAGAGTGTACCTCATAATTGAGGCACCTCAATCCTTCTATTAACGCTGCATGGTCATCCTTGTGGCCATGTGCTGTGCAGAGCCAGAAGGAACAGAGATTGTGTGCTTTTCCAAGGACATTAATTGACGCTCCAATTCTTGGAGCTCGTTTTCCACCTGTCTCCGCATTCCACTCCCCCTTCCCAAGCATTCACCACTTAGCACTACCTTAAATGCATCCCATTCCAACAGTGTGGATGATGCCGTGTTAGTGTTATGATCAAAGTAGTCTGTTATGGCCGTGTGGAGGGATTCCTGAAAGGGCGGGTCTTCCAGTATAGTGGGCTGTAGTCGCCATGTTGGGATCGGGGAGGGCTGTGTGTCCCATGCTATTGTTACATAATGCGGGTTATGATCAGAATGCGTGCATCCAAGATAGTCTGTCTGAGTCATGTATGGTAGCATGTTAGTTGTGCACAACACTCTATCAAGGCGGACATGGAGACCATGCGCTGCAGATTAGAAAGAATATTCTCGAGAGGTGGGATTGCGATGCCTCCAAGCGTCCACTAACCCCCATCCATGCGTCCAGCTACGAAACAGTGAAGCTCCTGTGTATGCTGCCGTACCCCGGAGAAGCGGGAATGACCGGTCCAGTGATATATCCAGTACGTTATTAAAGTTCCCTCCAATTACCCAGGGCAAGTCACACCATTTGGAGAGTAATGTAGATAATTTACTCCAGAAGGGACCCTGATCTGTGTTCGACGCATAAATATTGCCTAATAAAAGGTATCTGCATCTAGCCTAGCTTTAAGGAAAATGTATCTCCCCTCAGTATCTGTTACTAGCTCTTCCACTTGTAGAGGGGTGACCGGGCAAACCCATATCAACACTCCTCAAGCGAATGCAGAGTAATTTGTCGTGTAGATGTGCCCCCGCCATCTGCGCTGCAGCCTGGTGGACTCAACGTGTGTTAAGTGAGACTCCTGTAGAAGTGCTGGTTGCATATTATGTCATTTTAGATAAGTATATACGGCATATCTCCGAGAGGGAGTGCGCAGGCCCCACACATTCATGTGATGATGCGTTGTGCTGTCATGTTTTAAATGTATTCAAAATTATAATTGGGACAGAATGTTTGTCATGAGGTGGGTTACTTTGTAATGTATCTTCGGGAGGCAGTGGCAGCCCAGCACAAAGTCGCCCAATTAAACTATTCTTAACTGAAAAAACATCACTATTTTTAACATTTAATACCGAAAGAGCAGTCCTAACAACAATGTGGAACTACCCAAACCCACTGCTATAGTGCACATAAACGAAGCAACCCCCTAGAGTGTAAGGGCGTGGGGGAATGTGGCCTATTGTAATAGTCCAGTGCAGCTCACCCATCCATTATCCAAGATAACTCCACTGCCCCGTGACTCCTCCATCCGCATGACAGTTAGGTCACCAACCAGCTGGACCAAGAACCCCTCCATGGCAGACAGTGCGGGCCCCCACCCCACCCACTTGCCCCAACCCCCCGCCCCCCTCAGCCCACACCGACAAACATTTCCATACAGAGGGCTCCAGATTGAGACCTGCCAGACTTGCCATTTGTTAGGCAATGTCCTCCGCCGTCTGCGGGGTGACCACTGGTGGAGATGATGGTGCAGTCTCAGACATGCAAGATCCCAGTGAGCCTTCATCCTCCGATGATCGTGCTGTTAGTTTCTTCGACTCAGACTCCTTGGCCAGGTCTGAAATCTTTTCTGCTTCCCGGACAGCCTGTTTCCTCTCTCTGATTATTTGTTCTAGATTTGGAACAGCACGTAGTTTAGGAGCGCGGGTTCGTCTCCGCTGTCTACCTCTCTCGGCCATGTGTGTTGCGTGACTCACCTTGTGCTTCCCCCCGCTCATCCGGTCTTGACCAGAGAATTTCTCGGTCGACTCCAGTCAGTCCCAGGTGTCCTGCGGCGTTTCAAAGAAGCGGGCTTTACCATCGGCAAACACACGTAACTTTGTGGGAAAGAGCAGCGAATATTGAATGTTCCATTGTCGGAGCTGGCGTTTCACTGCCAAAAAAGAGCTCCGCTGTCTCTGCACCCCAATGGTGTAGTCCAGGAAAAACATCACCTTTGCATTATCAAATTGGACTTCTTTTAGTTTTCATGTTTTCCTTAAGCTAGTGTCTCTATCCCGATAATGGAGTACCTTAAAAATGAACTGGCGAGCGTTCGCACCCAGAGCCAGCTTCCGGAAGGGGACCCGGTGTGCCCTCTCGATCGAGAAGTGGAGAGAGAGCCATGCCTCTGGCAGCAAGTCCCTCAGTCATTGTTCAGTGAACTCCACAGCATTCTGGCCCTCTGATCCCTCCGGGAGACCTATCAGGCAGACATTATTTTGGGGGGAGCGACCCTCCGCATCTTCCACCCTACCTTCCAGGTAGCGAAGTCGTACTTCATAGTCCTTCATTTGCTGCACAATGTTGGTCGTGATGGGTTGAGTCATGGCCAGTGTATGTTCGACAGTGGTGACTCGCTCAGACAGTTTTCAATGGTTGTCATGCAGGAGCATTAATTCAGTGGCTACATTATCAATTGTTGCCTCCTAGAGTCTCTGGAGCGTTCAATGGCTTGGAGAATAGCCTCAAATCTGTCCTCCGATGTTGAAGTTTGCGAATTTGGTGACTCACGCCCATCCGTTTCTGTCACTGAGGATGCACGCGAGGAGCCCCCATGGACGTGCCCCTCGTGCGTCCCATCTCTGATACTTCCAGGCAGTAATCACGTCCACTCAGCCGTGTGCTGGGTCTACATGTCTCCCTGCACTCCTCGTGGCAGCACAGAAAAGATCACTGGGTAGCAATTCCTACAAGTGTAGCATTCCCATCCATAAAATGCATGGTCTCACTGTTAGCACCACCCCCCCCCCCACCCCGGAGTCTCACACCTATGCCAGCATGGGCGAGAGAAGGAAGGCAGCAGGGGAGGAGAACGAGAGAAGAGAGACCGGGGAGCAAGAGGAAGGCCTGCACCAGAGTAACTTAAGAAACGTCTTCTGTGGCACACACCTCCCCCACTCCACGAGGTGCACCCCAGCTTTTTAACTAGGGCAGCAGTAACCAATCCAGGCCGACCTCACTGCTCTAATCATCAGCCCCCACAGACCTCCTGGCAACCGGCTATGGCAGGCGAGAGAGGTGTCCAGTGTCACAAGGCTAGCAGTTCCAGTACCTTCCCAGGTATTACAGGGGCAGTTGTGTGCAGCCACGGGCCAGACCCATGTGAGAGTAGGGATTCCACAATCCACAGGAGCGGTTCTGCCAGTCCTTCTCACAGTGTGAGCTACACTCAGGAAGCCCTCAGCCCATAAAGTTCCAGCTCTGAAGGCACATTCCCCCAGGCAGTGCCGCTGGGAGGGGACCATCCGGTGTCCGCACCGGCCACACCCAAATCCAGGGGAGTGTAATGTTCAAAGGGGCCGGGTAGCCGTCTAGTGCTCCCGCGCCCGTAGTTCACGCTATGGCGTTGGCGTACGTACGCCAACGCGACTATAAAATAAAGGAGGCGTGGCCCGCGGCAGCAGTCGGGACCACGCTGGTTATAACGCACACTGTGTGGTGTCCCCTTATTTGCGCCTCGGCCACGCAAGCGACACGCGCTGGTTCGAGGCCTCTACACTGGCGACGAGGCGGGTGACGGCCCGCGCCGCAGCACGAGTCATCGAGGGCGCCGTGTGGCCCCCCGGTGGCGAAAAGCGGTACTGCACCCTGCAGGCTGATTCCTGCCACGAGGCACGTGGAGCTGCAGGGAAGGCCTGCCAAGGCCTCTGCGCAAGGGGATCCAACTGCTGTTGGTCTGGGACATCAGGCGCCCGACAGGAGAGGCACACAGTGACCAGACAGGCCTGCTGCCCATCGTCACAGGAAGGCATTGTGCAGGCTGCTCCAGTGCTCCCAAGGAGTGAAGGTAAGGGGCAGTGACCTGGTTGGTGAGGCCCCATCGCCCCAAGAAGCGCACAGGGTCATCTCATCCGTAGTGCCCTCGGCCAGGCGGCTGTTCCCCATTCCGGAGAGAGGGTCAGTGCACGTGCCGCGAGGAGGACCACTCACGTGCCGCGAGGAGGACCCCAAAATGGCGGCAATCCCGGCCATGGAGCCGTTTGTAGTTGACGGCGCTCCCTCTGCTTTGGCCCCAAGATGGAAAGACTGGACAGAGAGGCTCCAATTCTACTTCGAGGGGGCGGGCATCTCCCGTGAGAGGCGCAGGGCGCTGCTCCTTCATCTGGGTGGGAAGGACATTCACCGGATATACAAAACACTGGTAGAGGCCACCCCCAAAACCTACGCTACACTGCTCAATGCCCTAAATGCACATTTTGAGCCCATGGCTAACAGAGACTACGAAAGATTTATCTTTCGTCAGGCAAAGCAGGAGGCGGAAGAGTCGTTGGACGCCTTTCATGGGCGGTTGAAGGAGCTAGCCACCACGTGTGGGTTCACCGATGAGCAGGAAGAGATCCGGGCCCAAATCATCCAAGGGTGTTTCTCCGCCAAACTCCGTGAATACATCCTCCAGGAGTCGGGGAAGCCCCTTGCGGACATCCTCATGATGGGGAGATCCAAAGAGTTGGCGCGAGCGAGAGCGTCCCATATGGAGGCCGCCCTTCATCGTCCCATCAAGACGGAACAAGTGAACATGGCCCAAGCGAAACCGCGCCCGCACCTAGGGAAACGCACCGGACAAAAAGAGGCAATGTGGCTATTGTGGTGGAACGCCACACCGCATGCAGGAGTGCCCGGCGAAAGGACGGAGATGCTCAGCATGTGGCAAGGTTAATCATTTTGCAGCAGTCTGCAGGTCGACGGGACACAAAAAAGAGCTGGCTCAGACGCTAGAAGAGGCCCACGATCCCGAAGACATGGACGACGATGACGAGGGTAGCTATCCAGTCCATTACGTGTTCGCAGCAAATCAATCAATGCCGAAGAGACGTCGGCTACCAAAGTGCAGGGTAATGGTCCACCGCCAGGAAGTACAGGCCACCAGAGACACGGGAGCATCTATTGAACTGATGGCGGAGGATGTCTTCAACCGGCTGGACCCCCGTCCATCACTGCGAGAAGCAAAGATTCGAGTATTCGCATATGGCCAGAAGACGCCCATCCCACTGCTGGGATGCTTCCCGACGAAAATCAAGCATGAGGAGCAAGAGACCCCTACCACAGTGTATGTCACTAAAGAGGGCAATGGCATGCTGGTGAGCGGCCAGACGGCTGAGGAGCTACGGCTCATATCTTTTGCACTAGCGGTACAAGAGGAGGAGTTGTCCACGATTATGGAGGAGTTCGGTGATATCTTCACAGGCATCGGGTGCCTCAAAGGAAAAGAAGTCGCCCTCCACATTGATCCTTCGGTCCAACCGGTGGCGTTGAGGCACAGGCGCATAGCCTTCCACCTGCGGCAGAAGGTGGAGGCAGAACTGAAGCGTTGGAAGAACAAGGGGTCATTGAGAAAGTTGATGGACCGACCCCTGGGTGTCCCCCATAGTAGTGGCGAGGAAGCCGAAGCAGCCTGGCCAGGTTCGCATATGCGTCGACATGCGACTGCCCAATGCCGCGATAAAAGAGAGCGTCACCTAACGCCTACCATAGACGATATACTCGGGGAGCTCAATGGAGCAAAATGGTTTTCAAAGATGGACCTACGGTCAGGGTATCATCAGCTTCCCTTACACCCGGACTCACGGTACATCACCACATTCTCAACACATGTGGGCCTCCGGAGATACAAACGCCTCAGCTTCGGCATATCGAGTGCAGCGGAGGTGTTCCAAAACACCATCCGAGAAGTCCTCAGCGGGCTCCCGGGGTCCTGAACGTGAGTGATGACCTGTTGGTGTATGCTGCATCGCTGGACGATCATCACCAGAGGCTACGCAATGTCCTGCAGAGGATCAGGGATTCAGGTTTGACGCTCCACAAAGAGAAGTGCCAATTTCTGAGAAAGAAGATCAGTTTTTTGGCTACACCTTTTCTGACCAAGGGGTGGCTCCAGACCCAGACAAGGTGAGGGACATCAGAGAAGCTCCGGCGCCCTCCAACATCTCGGAAGTCCGGAGCTTCCTTGGAATGGTCAATTTCTGTGGACGTTTCATGCCAGGCCTAACCAACGTCACCAAGCCCCTCCGGGAACTGACCAAGTCTACCACCGTCTGGCAGTGGGGCCCTGACCAGGAGCAAGCCTTTCAGCTTACGAAGGCGGCGCTGTCAGCCGACACCACGTTGGCATACTTTAATCCGGCTCGCCCCACCAACGTGGCCGTGGACGCCAGCCCGCACGGGCTAGGGGCCGTACTCACACAGCAGGGGTCCAGCGGGGAGTGGATCCCCATAGCGTATGCGAGCAGGTCGCTGACGGAGACTGAACAACGCTATTCCCAGATAGAACGGGAAGCGATTGCCATCCACTGGGCGTGCCGCTATTTTCATGTTTATGTGTACGGCAAACCGTTCACCGTCACGACGGACCACAAACCCCTAGTGCCACTATTCCAGGGCTCGGTGTCCAAACCGCCACCGAGAATTGAAAAATGGATTCTCCAGCTGCAGGAGTACGACTACAAGGTGGAGTACAAGCCAGGGTCGTCCAACCCGGCGGACTACCTGTCTCGGCACCCAAGAGCGGCCACCAGAGCCGAGGAAGATGAAGCAAATGACACAGAGGAGTATGTCCGATTCATAGCGGAAAGGTCCCGGCCGCTACCCATTAGTGTGGAAGCCATTGTGGAGGCCACCCAGAAGGACGAGTGCCTACAGCTGGCTAAAGTGGCAGTCAGGGCCAATGACTGGCGGGCCATACTGACCACATTGTCCCGGAGGACGCCCCAAGCCAAGGCGGCGTTGGAATCACTGCACAGAGTAAAGGACGAACTGTCTGTAGACAACAGTGGATGTGTGTTAAGAGGCCCTCGGCTGGTAATTCCATCAGGTTTGGCCCAACAAGCTGTAGATCTTGCCCATAGAGGTCACCAGGGGATCGTGAAGACCAAAGGACGTCTAAGAGTGAAGGTGTGGTTCCCGGGGATGGATCAACTGGTTGAACAAACTGTTCGCGCCTGCCAGTGGTGCCAGGTCTCGGGCCAACCAGACCGCCCTCACCCGGTCATCACTGAGGACAATCCCCGAAGACCATGGGAGCGGGTCAGCATGGATTTTGGGCACCTGCCAGATGGGTGACATGCCCTTGTGGTCATTGACGACTACACGAAGTATCCAGAGGTAGAGGTGGTGGCAAGCCAGACCGCCACGGAGGTCATTACGAAGATGGAGAAGATCATCGCGACCCATGGGATCTTCGAGATGGTCAAAACGGACAATGGCCCCCCTTTTCAAGGGCAAGAGTTTGCCGACTACCTAAAGTCATGGGGGATACAACACCGAAAAGTCACCCCGCGCTGGCCCCAAGCGAATGGGGAAGTAGAGAGATTCATGCGCACGCTCAATAGGGTGATTCGGATTGCGCATGCTGAGAATGCCCCCCTGGAGAGAGCCATTTACAGTTTCCTTAGGGAATACAGGATGACACCACACTCGACGACGGAAAGGGCACTAGGCCCCGCCTGTCTGGGCAGAGTGGTAAGAGACACTCTTCCTCATCACCCGACGTGGGTCCCAAACCCCATTGATGGCCCCAGGATTCTGGCAAAAAGGACCACCACCAACGACCGGTCTAGCCGCAACCGGAGAGCATGCCCGGCGAACATCCAGGAGATGGATCAGGTGTTTGTGAAAGACCGATATCCGGGGAGCAAGTTCCGTCTCCCCTACGAGTGCCAGCCCTGGACGGTGACCCGCCGGACAGGTACGATGGTGACCGCCCGAAAAGGAGCAGAGGAAATTACCAGAAATATATCATTTTTCAAGAAAGTCCACACCGGGACACCGGGAGCTGAACCCGAGGAGGCTGATGTGGGAGAAACCCTTCCGGAGGAGGTACCAGCGGATGGAGGAGATGGAGCGAGTGACGGCCAGAGGTCGCCGGCAGGAACACAAGAGGGTCGACGGAGGTGTCCCAGGGAGAGTGGTACACTGGACAGAGGCTCACCGAGGGGAGGTGTCGTTTTGCCAATGACACGTGGAGCCGGCTGTGGTTACGGCCTACGGGGCAATCCTGCCCCATCATCTAGGTTGGCCGGGTTTCTGGTGTAAGGAACAGTGAATGCCCAGCTGATCGAAAAGGGGGTGCCAGGTGGTGGACGTGAGACCCCGAACCAGGAACTGGTAACAGATCGACTGTTTGTTGTTTGGTTGTGTTTTATTTAAAGGTTAGAAGGAATGTAATGTTCAAAGGGGCCGGGTAGCCGTCTAGTGCTCCCGCGCCCGTAGTTCACGCTATGGCGTTGGCGTACATACGCCAACGCGACTATAAAATAAAGGAGGCGTGGCCCGCGGCGGCAGTCGGGACCACGCTGGTTATAACGCACACTGTGTGGTGTCCCCTTATTTGCGCCTCAGCCACGCAAGCGACACGCGCTGGTTCGAGGCCTCTACAGGGAGGGAGCCCCTCGCTCCCGGCAACGCGATAAAGCCCGCCGATATCCCTGAGCCTCTCCGCAGTCAGCGACCAGGAACAGTGGCCCCGTAACGGGCCCAACACCTCCGCTCTGCTTCTTTCCCCACCTTGATGACATCACAGTTTGCGGGGCGCGCCAAGTGCCGCGCACTGCAAGCCAGCTCACCGCCGACCTCGGCCGCCCCCAGAAGCTTCCTCTGTGCAGTGGTCCACCAGTCGCTGGTCACGCACGGACAGCTCGGCCTCACCACTCCAAGCCTCCGTCCCCAGGCATGTGCACGGCTGCCGGAGAGCCGCCAGTCCAGGCCTCTGCTCACCTGCTACCGTCGGACCAGGCCCGCAGGCACTATAAGCTGCCTCCCGTGGTGTGTGCTCCTCCAACTGGTCCCCAGCCCGGTCCTGGGAGCCCTCGGCCCTCAGCAGGCCTTCCCCAGGTCACGGGCGGCAGGTCACGGGTCCTCTAAAATGCGGATTAGATGGGCGACTTGCGGTGCGATGTTATGGCACGTCCATCATCTTGCTCTCACAAGCCACGTCCCTCCTAGCCTAGCCCACTCATTAGGAACATATCTATCTCCTACTGCAGGTACAAAGACCATTGAAACATTTTCTGGTGTGAGGGTGCAGGAGTATTTAGAGAAAAAGCTATCAGGAAGCTTCTCCCCATTTAATGTTGATTAAATCACTGACAAAATATCTGTGTCGATCTTGGTTTTAGATTGGGTTACAGCAGCTATCTTTGAGGTCTGTAATGCCATGAATCCCTTCACTTTTATAGGCCATGGTATGTTGAATACGGATCAAAGGAAGCTTATCCTGGAAGATAGCCACCTTTCCCCAAAGCTGCTTATTTGTAAATGACTTCAATTATGAATCTCTGAATCCGTTTAAGCGCTATTGTGGCTAATTTACATTGTAGCCTTAAACAGAAAAGTTCGAACTCAACACTATCAGTGTGTGGACTGATGGATAAGCCTTTTGCAGCTCAATTAACATGGCATGTATTTCTGCAAGCTGTGCAGTGGAGTTATGTAAAACTTTAGTCTGTGTGTGTAGTTCTTTAAATTAGCCATCCTCAAAAACTCACAGCACTGCAGCACAGGCCGTGGAGTATTTCTGTTTGATTCCAACCGCAGGATGCGCAGAGGTGTCTGTGTAGAGCATGCTCCTATAAACTTGTATGAGTAAGATGTTAGGAGTTTGCGGTACATTTTGAGTGTACTATAAAAACTCTTGCATGTAGAGTGTAGGGTCATATTCAAAATTTCATCAACTGCATTTAAAGAAGAGTCCCACAGCCCCCAATGCAGGTATACCACCCGAGCATTAAGTATGCTTACTATAGTTGCCACCTCTAGCGTAGGTATAATAGAAACTATGATGATTTGTTTCCCCGGCACCAAAGGGCGCACTTTTAATTCGGCCATCTGCACCTGCAGTAAGTATTTTTTTCTATAGTAGTGAAGTGATCATCAGCTTTGGAGTACAAATGTGATCTGTATTCTATGGGAGTTGTCTGCCCCTCATTGTAAACTACATATGTGTAACCCGAGGCGCTGGGAAAAATTCTTATTATTAGGTTTGTTTTTTTGCCTCTAGTCTGTAAATATTTAGTCTCCAAAATGTCTGCTTGAAGTCTTTGCAAACTAGCTGTGTACTTTTCCATTCAATCTGTTTTGGAAAACGTGGGAGAAATCAAATCATACAAGGACTTCACTACCTCAGCATAATGTGACAAGTAAGCCCTTCAGAATTTTAAAATTCCATCAGAGCTTGTAATTTTGAATATTTGAAGGTTGTAAAGTATCACACTTCTGCAAGAAGTCAGGTGCCAATCCTTTCCCATCATTAAATAATTCATATTCAAGAAAAATCACATTTAAACATGCAATTTTTACCACCTGCAGAGTCCCCCAGGGGTCCTCCCTCAGCCCCACGCTCTTCAACGTCTACATGGCTCCTCTCGCCCCCATCGTCAGAACCCAAGGACTCAACATTGTTTCATACACAGACGACACCCAACTCATCCTCTCCCTATCCAACGGACCCAACGCAGCAAAACACGACTTTCAAAAAGGCATGGAAGCCGTCGCAAAATGGATGAAAAGCAGCTGCCTACAACTCAACACTGACAAAACAGAAGTACTCATCATGGGCCCACACCCCAACACCTGGAACGACACCTGGTGGCCCCCACCCTCGGAAGCCCACCCACCCCCACGGACCACGCACGCAACCTTGGAATCATCCTGGACTCCGAGCTCAAAATGGACCGCCAGATCAACTCCGTCGCATCCTCCTGCTTCCACACCCTCTGCCTCCTACGTAAGACCTTCAAATGGATCCCCCTCGAGCACAGAAAGACCGTCACTCACGCCCTCGTCACCAGCAGACTCGACTACGGCAATGCACTCTACGCCGGAATAAACAAAAACCTCACCCGTAAGCTACAAAACATCCAGAACGCCGCCGCAAGACTGGTCCTCAACCTGCCAATACACTGTCATATCTCCCAGCACCTGCGCACACTTCACTGGCTCCCCATCGAGGCTAGAATCACCTTCAAGATTCTTACCCACGCACACAAAACCCTCCACAACACCGGACCAGCATACCTGAACAGCCGACTCAAATTCCACGCACCCCATAGGACCCTACGATCAGCCCAGCTCTCCTATGCCGTGGTCCCCCGCGCCTGAAAGACCAGATCAGGAGGCCGCTCCTTCTCCTTCCTCGCGGACAGAGCTTGGAACGCCCTGCCGCTCCACCTCAAACAGACAACATCACTCCCCATCTTCACGAGAAACCTCAAAACTTGGCTCTTCGACAGACCCCCTCCTTGATGGACTGGAACCTGCACCTCCCCTCCTCCCCAGCGCCTTGAGACCCTTACGGGTGAGTAGTCACGCTTAACAAACACATGATTGATTGAAGAATAAGGTCATAAGCATCTGCTAAATGAGATCAGAATATTGTTTTTATTTCATGTTGTATAACCAGTTCAACTTGTATTTCTACGTTATAAACCTTATTTGGAGGGTTTACATATCGTCTGATGTCTCAACCTGGATGAATTCTTTAGCTGGAATCTCTACCAGATGACCTTTCATAGTCTAGCGAACTATTGTTACTTCAACTGCACTGTCCAGAAGCGCTATCACCCAAATCCCCTTCCACAGAAGTATCTGTAGTTTATAAGGCATGTTTTTAGTCAGTCAGTCCACTTTCTTCTTTTTGAAGTAAGTTTCAGGGTCCAAACCTTTTCTCTTCCTTCTTTACACTAATGGATGGCTCCATCAACATGACGGAGCAGTACATCAATCCTTCAACATTTTTTTTTATTTTCAAAAACAAAATCACAAAGCAGGATTTAGTTTTGAAAAATAAAAAAGGCAATCAACCCCTCTCCATGGGAGTTTTCTCCCATGGAGAGAGGGTCATTTAATGGTTTTTGCTTTTACATACTGGCATGTTTTGTATGGCAGTATGTGAAAGCAAAAACTGGCCATGTGTTTGCCCAAACACTCTAAATAGGGTGGGCAGACACATGGCCAAAACTCAAACGGCCCTTACACCATCGGAGGTGTATGTAGGCGGAGGAGATGGAGTATGAAAGGGAATTCAAACCTACTTTTTTGTCTATGCAGTCCACCTTGCTGCTGTCATCATCATCATAATATCTTTATTCGGATATAAAATGTCCATAAAAGCACAAACAAATCTCACAGAATTAATCATAAAAATAATTCGATAGAACATCATAGGATTGTCACAAATATATAAAATTATATATATAGCAGCATCGTATAATAAAGTGCAAAGTGCGGATAGTTATAGGGGGAATAGCAGCAGAGGGAAATATACTATTGAATTCCAAGCAGAAAAACTCCACATATTTGAATATTAGTCAGGATCCAATCAGCATATTTTTGCATATAATACAATCAAGTCCACTTATCAGGGGTTCATAGAAGCACGAGAACAAATAGCCATTTTTAAAAAAGTACAAATACGAAGTGTTAAGTTTTCCCCATTAAGCTGAAGGATAGTCCCGTATGCAACCTTAAAATCAGTTATTCCACTAGCTCTAAAAAACGGAATCAAGAGTTGCTTACTGTACTTTTGATAGAAATTACAAAAGAACAGAAAATGCAACATGGTTTGCTTACCTTGATTGCCACAAGGGCAAGACATTTCCTCAATATTAGGCTGAAAGCCTAAGGGGAAACACAACAAGTATTTTAATGTACCGGATCTAAGGCGAAAGAGCAAACTTCGTTCCCAGCGAGTAATATCTCTTAAAAGGTAACTAACTGGTAAATAAGAAGAAGGACCCCCGTCGTCTACCATTAATATATAACGTGCGACGGATACTTTAGAAAGCTCTTGTGCATATCTTATGTCCCCATAATATTTATATATAGCCTCACGAATAATCTTTTTATTAATTCCTTGTAATTGATCTGGTTTGTGAAAAATGTATCCAAGATTTACTCTAGTTAAACTTGCCCTCACTTCTGCAAGCCACGGTATATCTCCACCCTTATCGCATTTTAAACAGTCGACTATAATTTCCCTGGTTAGCGAGGCTGCCGGGTTTTGCCAAACCTTCAACCAAAACAGGGCAGGGCGGGACCTAATATAATCTTCTAAATAAAATAATTTTAACTCATTATGGCAGACAAAAGACGAAGAAGAGATAGGTATCCCCAAAACTCTCCTACAAAATCTGTTTTCTTCGACCTGGACGCTTTTAGAATTTATAAAGCCCCAGATTTCAGCCCCATATGTTACAGTGGGTACACACTGTGTTCTATAGATTTTGAGTAGGGACAACACTACCTCAAATCTTTTCGGTTGGGGGAGATTTAAAATCGAATTAACTGCCTTTAAGAATTTACTCCGACCATAAGCCAAATGGGATACCCAAGATCCATTATCTGAAAATTGTAAACCCAAATATGGAAAAGTGCGTGTGCGTAGTAAAATTTCAGAACCAGAATTAATAGCATTAATGAGACTTTTTTAGGACCACAACACATTAAAAAGGATTTCTTAAAATTTGTACAAAGGTTCAGGCCATTCATAAAATCAACAAAACCCCTAACTAGTATTCGCAGTGCATTGGGTGTACGACCCATTAAAACCGCGTCATCCGCATATAAAAGAGCGGGCAGTTTATTACCATTAATCATTGGAACATCTGTAGTCAGTTCAGACAACACATTGTGTAACTCATTAATATATAAAATGAACAAGAGTGGGGCTAAGACACACCCTTGTCTTACACCTCTTCCGACCACTATATCCTCTGAGACTGCCCCATCCGTATTTATTCTCACCCTTGCCTTTAGATCCCTGTGTAAATATGCTAAAAATGCACTATAGCCTCATCCAACCCGTAGTTTAAAAGGCATTTCCAAAGCCGTGATCTATTAACAAAATCAAAGGCCGAGGTAAGGTCCATAAATGCTAGGTAGATGGGGCCGTTTCGAGCTATGGTGTATTTACCTATGATCAAATTAAGGTTAAGACACTGTTCCACCGTTCCAAGATTGCTTCTAAAACCTAGCTGACATCTGTTTAAAATGTTTTCCTCCTCGGCCCAGATTCTGATTTTGTAAAATAATACCCTCCCCAATATCTTAAGGGTATTATCAATTAAAGAAATTGGTCTGTAACAACTCGGGTTGGATCTGTCTCCTTTTTAAAAATTGGAACGATAACAGATGTGGACCATGTATTAGGGATTTCAGTTATTGTTAAATTATTAAAAACATTGAGTAAAAGAGGGGCCCAGAACTCTGGCCTAGATTTTATAAGATCAATAGGGAGCCCATCTGGGCCAGGGGCCTTGTTACCCAAACTTTGATCGATAGCATCCTCAACCTCCGATATTGATATTTGAATTCGGGTGACAATGAAATTATCATCAATATCTTTACACTGGGGCGTAGCAGCATATATATTGGAAAAGTGGGCTACCCAAGCTTCACTCAATATATTACAGCTTAATGGAGTGAGTGTAATGCCCAGTGATCTCAGTGACTAGGCCGCTGTCCAAAAACCATTTGAGTTATTAAATCTTGCAGCACAAGCAAGTTGTTCCATTGTTCTTTTAGGATCTCGTCTTTCCTCTGCTTAGTCACTCTCTTGTATACAAGCCTCAATGATCTAATGAGGCTTGGGTCCCTAGGGGAAGCTGAGAGAGCAGCTCTAAGCTCTCTGTTTGCCCGAGAGCAAATGCTATTAAACCACCTAGGGTTAGAGTTGGATGCAAGTACTGGTCCAGAAATCAATTTTTTAACACCTGCACATAATTGAACAAATGAGGAAACTACCTCTGGGTTAGGATCAACAGGTGAAAGGCAAGTCTCACAAAGTGATCGATGAGTTGTTAACATTTTATGAAACACACTATCATTATTAATACCTTTCCATTTAACCCTTAAATTATCTGTTGAGGATACTATGTTACCGGCCCCTATCTCTTTTCTAGGATCAGGCCTGGGAGCAACCCTAAATAAAACTTAAATTGGATTATGATCCCCAAAAGTAGATGGTTTAACCTCGGCTTTAACTAAGTAGTCTTCTAGTGTAGCCGTTATAAAAACGTAATCTATTGTTGAGGCGCAGCCATGGCCTCTATAAGTGGGTACGGGGCTATCCACATTGTTTGCGGCTGCGATATCCATAACACTTGACAGGCTACTATTTATGAAATGGTCCAATAACTCAAGCCCCCTTTTGCATGGATTGACCAGAAAGTGACAGGGGGAATTTGAAATGTTTCCCCCTGCAATCTTTGCATTAAAATCACCACCCAGACAAATCCCAGCAAGTTTTTGATTTCCTGTAAGATTAGATATATCCGAAATAAAGTTAAAAAGGTTAACAAAATTTGGATTCGGTGAAGTTAAAAAATCATTATTATAAAAATTAATAAAACAAATCGAAGCCCCCGTGTGTATATCAATGCTTGGATGTTAGCATTTTTAGTGGGGATTATTTTTACACTGCCACCCGACGCAATGCTCACCCAAATAGATAAACCACCCGAGGGTCTACCTTGTTTAGGGGGGTGTGGTAATATTAAAACATTCATACCCTTCAAGATATAACTCTATTGTTGCCCAAGTCTCTTGAAACATTAAAATATCGTATTTATTTACCGTCTTGGCCCAATCGTCGCTACTTAGTTTAGAAGCCAGGCCGGCGACATTCCAGCTTAACACATGTAACATTGGGTCATAAGCCTCAGAACCATCATTTTCTGAAATGGCCACAGGCTCAAAGCCATCATTTTCTGGAATAGCCAACATAGATGTCAAAGGGGCAACATCAATGAGTTTTGGTATAATTGACGGTCAATCTAAGCTATCAAGATCAGAGAGGGCGGAGAACCTATTTGATGAGAGAAATGAAGGGGTAATTAAAAGTTGCTGCTCAGAGTTTGGTCTATAAAAAAAGCCAAGAGGCAATGCCCGAATATTTGTTGGTAAGGGGCAGTTAATCTCCTTGGCCGTCAAAATTGATCTAACAAGTATTGGTCGTCGAAAATTAATGACAATACAGTCTCCTTCAATGGTTTTTCTGCTGGTCCAACCCAGCCAACCCTACGTACCATTATAATATCATTTATGTTATACCTCCTGTACCCTTTATGTTTAGCCAACCAGTCAATACTTTTATTCCGTAATTGGTCCCAAGACTCAGGTTTGTTCTTCTCTAATGGGGGAACCCCTGCGAGAATCAGGACATACGGGCAGGCTGCTGGAGGTAAACTTAAAACATCTTTGCTTGACTCAGCATACCCACTGACATTAATATTAACAGTATTGACAGGAGCTATTGGAAGCGCTTGATTGAAAATTTGAGTAGATGAATGGAATGTAGAGTTAGAGGCTATGTTTTGGGTGTTAACGGGGTCAGTGCAAGGTTTAAAAGGGATGCAGTCTGTAACTTTACGACAGGTGTCACAGGAGACTAGAGGCTGCGTAGAAATTGTAATCCCCTGTTGATCTTTAGGATCTTTAAGAATTCCATCACTCAAGGTCTGTTTTTTATGAGTGCTACCCTGTAAAGATGACTGCTTAGGTACCGTGCAGGGCGAATTTAGCTTATTAGTTAAAGATTCTAAACGATCTAAACGCTTCCATAAAGCAGCAAAATTCTTATCTACAAGCACTTTAACTCGTTCGTACATTGTATCAATAATAATATCAATAGCAGTATCCCCAAGTCTAAGATTAGAAAAAGGTGTCGGTGCCGATTCAGTTTGAGTATGTACAGAATGATTTAATGTCTCTGAAGGTGTTAAATCATCCAAGGTGCTTGTGGTCACTAAGTCGGATGGAACTGACGGACCCTGAATCCATGTAGTTAGCGCAGTATGCTGAGTATTCAAACGTGGGGGTTGTTTCCGTTTGGAACAGACCGGCTTAGCTGTTTTTCTTTTCCTTTTTGCCCCGGTGACTTCTGGGATCGGGGATACATTCACGATTGCCGATACTAAAGTGTCCCTAGAACAAGTCATAGGTGCAGGGTCCTCCATTACCCCAATATGTCCAGAGGCCACAGTCCCCTCAGCCCCCAATTCACTTTCTCGGGCTAGTAAGTATGAACTATGGTTAGCTTGTATGGGCAACATTAGTTGAGAGTCACAGTTATCAATATTCTCAATTTGTAGCGATAAATGAGGGTTCATTAAGCCCAGGGACAAGCGCCTCTCAGTTAGCTCAATTTCGGTACTGACAATATCGACTGCTCTCTCCAGCATACTATCTATAGATGTAGTATTACGCAGTGCTGGAATGATATTACGTTTGCCCATGATGGATGTAGACATAAAGCTAATATGAAGCCCCACTCACCATTGCAAGGCACGGCTGATAAGAGATGTCAGAGGGGTAGCCCAGCCCGGCCTCTGACGGCCCCGGACGGGCACAGACGGGCCCGCCCTTGGTCCGGGCTTCGTCCGGGCTGCGTTCCCGCGCGCGTCCCGCGCAGCGGTTGGAGAGGCTGCGCTATGAGCGCGTTGGCCCCGCCTCCCACTCACTCGCGGCAGCTGCAGAGAACAGCGGTGCACTCTGGGGGTTGCAGTCCACCCCAGAGTGTGAAAGCTCAAGTGGCGTAGATGGCGCAACTATGGCAGCGTTACCCCTGGGACCCTCGTCCCACCAGGGATATCCCACGGATGCTGAATAGCGGCGGCAGCAGGGCAGCAGCAGGGAGGCACCACGAAGACCACGAGCAGCAAGAAAACACCCGCACCGCGGTGGGAGAGGCTGCGCTATGAGCGCGTTGGCCCCGCCTCCCACTCACTCGCGGCAGCTGCAGAGAACAGCGGTGCACTCTGGGGGTTGCAGTCCACCCCAGAGTGTGAAAGCTCAAGTGGCGTAGATGGCGCAACTATGGCAGCGTTACCCCTGGGACCCTCGTCCCACCAGGGATATCCCACGGATGCTGAATAGTGGCGGCAGCAGGGCAGCAGCAGGGAGGCACCACGAAGACCACGAGCAGCAAGAAAACACCTGCTGACAAATGACTACAGTTTGCCAGCGCAAAATACATCAGTGCTGGCTTTTGGGCAGCAGAAAATTAGGGCCCATAGGAGACCTCACTATTATGGGTGGGCAATATGAAGCAATATGCCCGCAAATACATGGAATTTTGCACTTCATGAAGCAGTGTGCAGTCCTCCAACTTTACACAGGCAGATTTTTACTTTCATCTGCACTATTCCCTGCAGCAAGATGTTCCACACAACCTAGATGGGACATCAGGCAGCAAGGAATAGTGTTTCCCAGGCTGTCACTAGCCCTTAGAGGCAGTGTAGAAGTGTAGCAGGCGCCAGTGCTTAATTTGTAGAATAATGTGTGCCGGTGACCAGCGTGCTGTTCAGAAGCCCAGTTGGTGCTATTAAATGTCGGAATACTAGCACTGCATAGTCTTAAATCCCGGTCATGCCTGTTTAATCCACTACCAGACAGTCCCTACCCTTTTATGTCACTCATGCAAGCTCCTGCTTTCGCCCTTGGTGACAGTTTTTCTGTCTTTCTCTTCCACCTTCTTTCCCGTTTGTGTGTTTTTCCTTTTCTTGCTCTCGGGAAATGTCTGATGAGGATAGAGCAGTAACTGTAGGAATGCATCATAATCATGCATTGTCAGCACTCGAATATATTCTGTGTGATTAATGTTACAAGGGAAAATGGAGTATTGCATATTTAAAGTACTCCACGTGAAGATTAATGAGACTTATAATTGTGGGCATAGAACGTGACTAATAAAGGTCTATGTAATATTTACATATTATTGTGACAGGGGAAGTTAACCTTTAAAAATGTATCTCATTCTGAGGTTAATAAAATAGAAGGTGTTTCTGTAGGCTAATGTTTAAACATTTATATGTGTAACAAGAAGTATTTCCATGCAGGTGCATTTGGATTGACATCTTTGTAATTCTTTACAATTCATTCATGTATTAAGAAGCTGCATTGAATATTTGCGTAGAAATGTGCATGTATTCTGTATCTCTGTGCACGGCTAAATTGACATGAGAGTGGGCCATGAGAAATCGTTCAGTTCAAGCTCAAGTTTGAAGTCTAACATGTAATTTGGATTTGACCTTCAATGTAGAATGTATTTGCTTGTATTTTGTTTCCACTGCAGGTGTGGGCAAAGCCTCATTAGGTAGCATAGAAGTTTTTTTTTTATTAGATAGCAAGGTATGAGAAGACGAAGTTTGGCAAGGAGAAACCCGGAGGTAAGTTCTCATGAAGGAGGAAAGGAATGACCAAGGACGAACGAAGTTACAACTTATCGGTGTGGGAAAGGTGGTGAAAGTATCCAGTTGCGCCGGAATAATGAAAAAGTACTAGAGGAAAGCCATGTGGGATTGTCTACCTTAAATGCAACTGATATCTTATGTTGTTTATTCATGAGGGTAAGAAAGATATCTTAGGATTTCACGGGGAGCAGATCTATGTGTCTGCTTGTGTGGCTTTATGCTACATGACCCATGGTTCGAGTGTCTTCTACTGAAGATTCTGACATATGACACCTTTCTAATTTCATCTTTATTCAATGCGTCTTAGTTTACGGTTGTCCCTTTAAGGCAGTGTAGGGAGAGAAAGCGTGCTCATGCTTACCTTTGAGAATCATTTGATGCAGTTTAATGCTCTAGTCTTTTTCCTGATTATTTGCATTGTCATTATAGAGTTAGTTGTCTGTTTGTGTTATATAGGGTGAATCTCTTTAGGAGATTTGGACTCATTTTGGTCATTCTGTATTTCTATATGATAATGTTGAGGCTAGTCTATATCGATTTCTTTCTAAATTTAAAATTAAATCTTACTAATCTCAGATTAATTGTCGAGTGGATTATTGTGTGACCTATAGTTTACACTGTATTGATATTCAAATGTGATTGTTTTCTCCCTCTTACCTCTCAAGCTGCTACAAAGACCATCGGATTGGAGATAAATGATTAAGTGGGCCCAAGCTCTTGCAAGGAAAAATAAGTGCTGATCTGCAAAAATGAGTGCCGGTGACCTCAACTGGCAACCACCAGCTCAACTTAAACACTGACAGGTGCCATTCGCCAACTGCATCATCTCCTTACCCTGCTGCTGGAAGTCCTCTCCTCAGCAGGGAAAAGACTGGCATGGAACGCTGATCCTTCAAAGCTAAGCAGATGCTGAGCAATATGGCGTAACGTAAAATGATGGGGCCTCCCAGAAGAATGTGAAGAGGGGCCCCCGAGTCTTCCCGTATTTTACGGATATTCATTGGCCTTGGGGCGGAAAGGACCCCTCAAGGATTTGAGGGCTGCTGAAGGGTTAGGTGCCCCCCTGCGCTGCAGGGTCTTGTATTACGCCTCTGCCTGTAAAGCACGAGGAACATCTCACTGCAGCACATTTCACCAACTTATCACTTTGGGAAGCTGGTGATTGGAAAAAATAGAAGTTTAGAGGTGTTGAACTTTTCGATTTCGCACTCTGGTATAACTGTATTCCTGTGAGTCTGGCTAACGAGGCAAATGTAAGTGTAAACAATGTGAATCCCCACAATCGGTCCTAATCAACAGTTCTTCATGTATGAGATATCAGAGGGAGACAGAGGTGTAATGCAAGCCCCTGCAGGCCATGCGGTTCAGGGGGCCCCCAACACTTCAGGGGCCCCCAACCCTTCAGCGGGGCCCCATTCAGCCAAGGCCAATTAATATTTGTGAGATATCAGATTCCCCTCATCTCATTCTGCATGGGGGCCCCATCATTTTGCCATGTTCTGCTCTTGCCAGCCCACGGTCACTATGTGATCACAGTAATGCAGCTACTCAAAGTATGTACTATGCCAGTGTCTGACCTCTTTGCAAATCAGAGTGCATCAATGACATTCATAAGATCTAGTGCATGCGATGTTAAATTCTGACCAGATTAAAATTCTTCAATATGTGCATCAAAAAACATTTTTTGCAGTTTTCTTTTCAAATATATGGATTCTATGTAGTATTTTTCAAATGCACCAAATTCTAAATTATTTTGTGTATGGTGATTCTCAGCAGGAGATGCTATCTGCATACACTGCCTGTGTATAGATATTTTATTTATTTATTATTTATTTATGCGCTTTTATATAGCGCATACATTACCAGAGGTGTCAGAGCGCTTTACATTAGTGCGAGGAATGTTACATGAGAAGGTTTAGAGTAACAAGGTACTAGGGGACCTAACTTATGGCCACTAGTTACTCAGAGTGAGAGTTACGTATTCACAAGATTACATATTACAGGTAACATGTTTAGCAGGTTACACAGAGAAATAATAAATATTTAGCACACAGTGGAGAAGGCAAATTATGCTGCCTAATGTGGCACATTTTGTGATAGTATTAAATCAATATTTACACATATTAACATTGCCTAGGCAAACTTTTCACCTTGTTAGTACCAGTTTAACACACAAAATCAGAAATAAGCAACTAAAAGATGGCCAGTCAACCTATGCTAATTGCCATCCACTGCAAGGCAATGTGTAGTGCTGTATTTTTAGTAACTTTTTATCCGTTTGAGCTAGAAACAATTTTTTTTGTTGAAATCTGCAAATTATGCAGCAGATGAATTTTTATGTGGCAAATGCAGAAAATCCGTAACTATGGAGAAAACGCTGCAGCCGCAGAATCGCATAATTCCAGTGGCCTTGATTATACAGCGTAGTGGTTGGTAAGGTTGGACTAAAGTAATATATTATTCAGTGAAGGAATATATTGGATACTGACCAGCTAGATTCGATTATGGATCTGTGGTGCATTATGTGTATAGAAGCATGTGCCAAAGGGCAGTGCTGTTTGTGTCATTCTGCTAACGTTTATTGTTGTCCCTTTCTCTGCTTTGGGTAATTATTATGTATCACAATATTTTCCCCCTTCTGTGGCTTTGATGCCATTCATTACCTAAGCATGATGATGGCTTGAGTGGCGTCTAAAGGTCTGATGTAGAATTTTGCTGACAGAGTAACATCCATCAAGCTGACAAAGTGCATTACTCAGTCACCCGGACAAACTTCCTTTCTGCCAAATGTAGAGATTTCTGCCGGCCCCCACACACATCTCTCTACATTGACAGGAACCGCAGTCATGGTGGCTCCTGTCAACTTAGGAAAAGTTTGAAGGACGGTACCATCAGCTATGAAAGCCAGCCATCAAACTTTTCAAATGTTTTTTTGTTTTTCAAAAGCAAGTTCTCAAAGTGGGAGTTTGTTTTTGAAAAACAAAACACTAATGGCCCCCACATTCTGTGGGGTTCATTTGTGTTTTTTTCCTGTCCCTCATCGCCAGGTTTTTCCTAAAGCTGAGGGACAAAAAAAGAAATTACATTATTAACATGTAATGCCTTCCTCTGAAAGCCCTTTCTCATTCAGGTTGTCAGAGGCATTATTTTGTTGACAGACCCAATGTTGACAGAATTCTTAAGACTGCCTGTCTCGAAATGAGGTGGGAATGCCGAGGGTTTGGTGGGCAGGATACTCTGTTATGTTTGTACGGAGTACTCTGTCTGCCAAGCTCTTTAATTAGGCCATAAGTTCTTCACAGGAAGCCTGATCAGGGCATGCAAAGACCTGGCCTCCAACAGAAGTGGTCCAGGCAAAATCAGTAACAGAGTTCTAAAAGACCTGGGGTGGTGTGGATGCATAGCTGGAGTCCTAATGTGTGACAGCAGAAAACTATGGTCCTACAGTCGACTGGTATGTGGGCAGGCTAGACTGAGCTGATATATCTTACTTGTGCAAACTCCAGTTCCAAGTGGTGTCTACCGAATCCAGTTGCTGGGATACGGTTTGACTGTTTAATTAACCAATACAGAGAAAATTCCATTTGCAGTTTTAAATGGTTTCTGCTGTCCTTGATGTTTTTAGGTCGAAGCCTACCAGACAGCAAAGCTAACGACATATTGGGGACATTCAGAAAGCTTCCCTAGGAATGCATTCTGCCAGTTGAATATCATTGGCTTTGTGGTTTGTAACTCACATTTGCTTGCTTTCTACTTGCTGGCTCCATTTGTTTTAGGATGTCCAGCTCGAGTATGTCTCATCCGTTCCCCAAACCCTATTTACTGAATTCATCCACCAGTGCTCGATTTCTGTAAACAGGCTTTCTGATCTTGTTCTTATCTTGTCACATTTGCTGTGCATTCAGAGATAGAGGGCAAATGTCAGGCTCTCTCTTCCAGGGAGCTTGGTGTTGATTTTCTTCTCTGACTTCAAAATTAGAGGCTTTATGTGACAATCGTGCTGGCTTCAGGGAGTGCTTGAGGAAAGCTGTACAATGTTACTTATTTTCTAGCACACAACAAAATTTAAATGTCTGTAAATGAACTGTGCAGATATTTCAGAGTTAGAAAAGCCTAGATAAAGCACATTTTTTGGTAATTCTGAAGTTTGGAGGGAACAAATATTTTAAAACGCTCAAAACAAATCAATACACTAGGGGGGTGATTAGGATGGCGGGCGGACTTTAGTCCGCCCGACATCCTCGCGGTGCTGGGACGGGCCGCCAGACTTGCGGCAGTCCCGCACCGCTAATTAGGATGCGACCGCCACCCTGGCGGTCGCATTCCGCATCTTTGACATTGCGGCGGGTGCTTACAGTAGCACCCGCCGCAATGCCAAATTGCCATGTTGTGCATTCCCATGCACAACGTGGCAGGCACTGTGCGGTGCCTGCCACCTTGTGCATGGGAAGGGGGGTACCATGGGTACCCCCCAAGTGCACTGCCCACCCCCCCAATCCCCCGGGGGCCCGCAACGGGCCCCCATTGCAAATCCCCGCCAGCCTTTCCATTGGCGGCAAAGCCGCCATGGAAAGGCCTTTAAAGCCCAGCATCCTAATATGGATGGCGGTGCCTGCTAGGCACCGCCACCATATTGAGGCCCAAGTCCGCCCGGCCGGCAATGGCGAAAAAGCGACGGACGCACTTTGCGTCTGCCACGATACCCCCCGCCATTATAATATGGCGGGGGTAATTCGGGTTAGGATGGCGGGCGGATCGCCACCGCCGGGCCGGTGGTGGCGATCCGCCCGCCATCCTAATCACCCCCTTGGTGATGACATTTCCACACATTATCATTTGTGTGCTGTATACTGTTATCAGTGAAGCTGTATGTCTGTGCAAATGTAAGAGTGATTTCAAATTGGAGATGTGTTGTCTGCAATGGAAATGTGCTACCACATCTTGCATATTACTCTCTATTCCACTCTACTCTGCACCACTCCATTCCACGCCACTGCACTCTATGCCACTTCACTCTATGCCTCTCTACTTTATTCTGAACCACTCTATTCTATGCCAATGCACTCTACGCCACTCTACTCTACTCTTCGTTACTAAGATCTTTGCATCTGCACTCTACACTACTCCAATCTAGGCCACTCCACTTTACTCTGCACAACTCCACTCTATGTCACTCCACTCTACGCCTCTCTGCAACACTTCATTCTACGCCATAGCACTCTGCGTCACTACATTCTATGTCAAAGCACTCTACTCTGTGCCACTCCACTCTACACCCCTGCACTCTATGCCAATCCATTGTACGCCACTCAAATCTACTCTACACGACTGCACTGTATGCCACTGAATGCTACACCTCTTTATGCCATTACTCTATGCCACTCTACGCCACTGTACTGTACCCTGCACCACTGCACTCTGCGCCACCTGACACTACCATGCACCACTCCACTCTATGCCACTTTACTCTACTCATCTCTACTCTATGCCACTGCACTCTACGCCACTGCATTCTATTCCACTCTACACCAATGCACTCTATGACACTCTACTCTGCAACACTGCACTCTCTGCCACTGACCTCTGCGCCACTCTACTCTGCACTACTGTACTGTACACCACTGCACTCTGTAGCACTCCACTCTATGCACTCTACCCCACTCTACTCTACACCACAATACTCTACTCTGCCCCACTGCACTCTAATTCACTCTACTCTGCACAACTCTACGCCACTGCACTCTATGCCACTCTACTCTGCACCACTCCACTCTGCACCACTGCACTCTACGGCACTGTATTCTACGCTACTGCACTCTATGCCACTCTACTCTGCCCCACTCTATTCTGCACCAATGCACTCTACGCCACTTAACTCTGCAGTACTCCACTCTACGCCATTGCACTGTATGCCACTGCACTCTATGGCACCATACTCTACCCTGCACCACTCTGCACCACTTTACTCTGCACCACTCTACATCACTGCAGTCTAAGCCACACTACTCTGCACCACTGCACTCTATATCACTGTACTCTACACCACTCTACTCTGCACCACTGCACTCTACACCACTGCACTGTACTATACAATACTCTAATCTATGCCACTACATTCTACGATACTGCAATGTACACCACTGAATTCTTTGCCACTGCACTCTACACCACTTTACTCTGCAACAGTCTGCGTCAATGCACTCTGCACCAGTTCACTCTACTCTGCACTACTCCACTGTATACCATGCTACGCGTCTCCGCTGTTTGCCTCTCCAATACAACACTCTATGCCACTCCGATACAGGACACTCTATGCCACTCCATGGCACTCTTCTCTACGCTACTAACTTTTAGCCATGCTGAACAGCAGCCACGCTGGTGTACACCATGGCTAAAACACATTGGCAAAACCAATAGTTCTCTTGCATATGTGAGACCTATTGGCTCTTCCAGTGGGTGTTGTTTATTGGTTCCAGGTAATGTTCCTATTTTACCAGTAGAATTATCCTTGTTTTTATACATTGCAATGTCTAAACGCTAAAAATCCCACCCCCATCGCTGGAAGGTAGGTATTTAATTATTCTGGAGTTCTGTAATGCGCTGTGTTTGCCCTTTTGGTCCTTCATGGTGCAAAATCAAGAACATAACTGTTTGGTCTGGTGAAAAAGCAGATGGGGGAGATTGTGTCCCATCAGGATGGGTATGAAACATTTGTAACTGGTCAACTGGAATTTTCACCAGGCTATGGGCCGTCTTGCCACCTGGGTGATCTGTGCGACTGCGCATGCCTAGAGGGGGTCGAGAAACTTCTTTGATGCAGAATGGCCGCTGGGGCCTAGCTTGCAGTGCACCATGACTGTTTACGACTTCTCGGGCTGGACTCCGCTGGCGTGCCTCTGTTTGCCCTGCTCCTGTCGCTTCTGCCCTCCCTGCGTCTCCCAGATGCTGCCATAAACCTATCTCTGCCGGTTTATGGATTGAGCCCATGCAAACACGCCCGCACTGAGGGCAGAGCCGCCCTGGCAGCTGTCGCAGGGCGCCTCCCCGCCATGGGGGGTGTCGAGGTGTGAGAACGGGATGGGCGAGGCGGCGGAAAAGTAGGCACCAGGAGGAAGTCCAAATTCTCCCTTCTCGATTCCACCTCAGTGGCGTTGTTTGTTTGTTTTTATATTAAAGGTTTAACGTGCAGAGCCGACCCCACCCTCGCCTCCCCCACCCCTGCCAGCCCAGCCGCGGCATCGAGAATCCACGCAGAGAGTGAGGACTGCGTGCTCTCAGGGAGAGTTTTACTCACAGCTCTCCCGAGGCACCTCACCCCCAACATGCACGACCAGCGGCACGTCAATTGGGCTCGCACTCGACTCTGCTAATGTACCTCAACCCGGTGCAGCCTTGCCATTGCCAAGCCAGGCTTGCCTTACATTCCAGTACTGAAACGCACACACAGTTTTATCAATGCACCTCCCTTGAGGCAGGAACACCCCGGTTCCTGAAGTTCAGGGTTATAAATTCCCAGGTCTGCCGCCTCATTTCAGCCCTGCTGAGGCATTCCCTACTATTCCTGTACTTGGATCTACAAACACAGCTCTCCCAATTCACCTCCATCCATCATGCCCTGCATTTTACACAGCTGGGAATCGATCACAGTCAGTGTACCTCAACAGTGCCTACATTAGTCCCTGATGACTTGAGACCCACACACAGCTCTAGCGATGCCCCTCAGCCCTGCCCGGCTTCTCTTCCTGAGGGACGGCCGCCCTACCCTCACACACCCACTCACGCACAGAGCCATGCAGGAGGCTCACCCTGCACCCTGGCAGGCCCAGCGTGTGTCCCTGGCAGGCGCAGGCTGTGTTCCTGGCAGGCTCTGTCTGTGTCCCTGGCAGGTTCAGTTTGCTCCATATTTAACATTTCTTTTTTGGTTTTTTTATTTCTAATTGCGTTTATCCATTTAATTATTTATTTGGGCTTGGTGGGAAACGCCTGTATTTAATCAGCAAAGCCGTGGGTTGGTATTCCGAGCGTACGAGACAGAGGGAAGAACCGGCGACAAAGAAATATCATGAACCCAGTGTGTTCGTGAGGCATCACCGCTGGCATAGACTTGTAAGAAGTCCCCCGCCGACTCCGAAGCCCACGAACCACGCGCGCACTGGCTCTGCGGGCGCACCTCAGGGCTGTCAGCGGCGCTTGCTCGTGCTCAGTCCTGTGACGTCGCACGCAGCTAGTCAAAGCATCTTCATCTTGTCTTGTAGTACCTCCTAGGTCAGGAATACTTCGATCACCGGCCCGGTTCTAGCAGGGGGGCCGGATGGGCCAGGCCCTCCCGGTGGGCCAGGCCCTCCCAAACATTAACTTTGGCCCACCCAGTCAAGGCAGAAGAGGCCATGGAGAAGGCACCTGTTAAGTGCTTCCCCCATCTCAACCGTCGGAACGTTGTAATGTTTTTTTCACTGTCTTGAAAACTGTAATTAGGTGGTGTCAGTGTTGGGGGTAGTGGTGAGTGAGCCAACAAATTAACAGAGAGAGCCGAGCCAGAGCCGAACTACGGGTCTGGTTTGACTCTTAAAGCCCATGCATGAGCCCTGCCCCGAAAATGCTTGGCTCGTTATGGGCTTGAAGTTCCAAGTGAACCTCAAGCTGAACCAGAGCCAGGCTTCAGGCTCAAGCCCGGATCAAGCTTTCGGTGGGTCCTCCATCTCTACTTGGGGTGTGCAGCAGCAGCAGGTACAGTGATACCACTACCCAGGCCTGTGAACGGCATTTTGCACCTCAATTATGGTCTGTGTGGGGATTCTGAGAGTGTTTATTTATTTTTTCCAAATGTGTTTTATATCAATAAATGTATACCGCAAAAGAATGACATAAAAATAAACAGTCACAACGTTCACAGTATGCAAAAAAATAGGTGTTGAGCAAATTGTAAGGAGTAAGTAGCCAGTCTTTCTAGTGAGAAATGGCAAGACTTAGGTGTGGTAAGAGGGACCTATTTAACCTTGAATTACTATTACAATCTATTCGGAATCCAGGCAGTGTTTAATTTGGGAAATAATAAGTGTCAGGGCCCTGACCATGAGGTCACTGCAGCTTGCACCACTCATTGCCCCGTAATCGTCGCCAAAACAACTACTAACCATCTCTCTCACCTGCAAGTGCAACAGTTCAGATTATTCCAGGTCCCCAAAACTAAAGGAATGGCTAGGGAGGCAGGTATTAGGAATTTGTTACGTATATGGTATTCATAAACAGCTGTTGTTCTGCTTTCTATATTAGATTAGCAGCGCACACAAGGCCCTCCACGGCACCGGACCAGCATACCTGAACAGCCGACTCAAATTCCACGCACCCCAAAGGACCCTACGATCAGCCCAGCTCTCCTACGCCGTGGTCCCCCGCACCAGAAAGACCAGATCGGGAGGCCGCTCCTTCTCCTTCCTCGCGGCCAAAGCATGGAACGCCCTTCCGCTCCACCTCAGACAGACAACATCGCTCCCCATCTTCGCAAGAAACCTCAAAACCTGGCTCTTCGACAGACCCCTCCTTGATGGAATGGAACCTGCACCCCCCACCCCTAGCGCCTTGAGACCCTTACAGGTGAGTAGTCGCGCTTTAACAAACTCCTGATTGATTGACCATGTGGCAGAGTATCATAAGTGTGGTGTTGACAATTAGGTGCCCGTGCCAAGCACCAGAAACCATAGAAGAGCCGGTGCTGAGCACTGGAAACCACTGGCTCAAATTAAGCACTGAATCCAGGTGCTTGTGATGAAGCCTGGCCTGCTGGATATTATAAGGGTTGGGGCTGCTGAGTATAGACATCCGCTCTTACTCTCAAAATAACTTTCTAGATGCACTGCATGCCTTTTTGGATGAAGATTTGATTTAAATCTTGGGCTTGTAGACTACCTCCAGAATTGACAAAAATTGAGCCCATATTGGTCCACCCAAACATACACTTGGCCCATCCAGATGAAGATTCCTGGAACCGGGCCTGCTCGAGCAGATCAAATAAAGCGCCTCGGTCGGACCTGTTGCACGCCTCTAAAGGCAGTTATAGAAGCCAGGGACCTGGCAGACTCTGCACTCCACAAACATTTTTTCCTCTCACTTTCTCGGATCTGCGAGCTTAATGGCGTGGGATTCACACAGGCTTGAAACTGTGGAAGAGTAGTGTATTCCTGAGGCATGTGGTGAAGAGGTACTGGCCAGAGCCTGCAGGGTCTAGCTCTGGTACCACAACAAAAGTGCCCGCATTTGCGAATTAGATAGCTAAAAAAAAGCCCCACGTGTGCAAATTAGGGCAGTTTTCATCTTGCAAAGACACGCTGGATATGTGTTTTGCAAGGTATGGGAGATTGCATGCATGTGTGTCTGCTACAAGCGATGTTTATGAACTTATGGTAACGGCGGAAAAATCAGCAGTAAAAGACTACCCGAGGATATAAATAAGGCCCACAATCAGCAAAAAAAAAAATACATCGGCCCAAATTTTGACCCGTCAGACAGGGACGGATTGGCACAGCGGGCAGTTGAGCATTGGCCGAAGGACTGGTGTGTCAGAGCCCTCTGTGGCCGTTTTATTTTCTTAGCCAGCCCACATAGGTCACTGGACAGGGAGAGTAAAGCATCCTCACTGGGGGGGGGGGGGCGTGTGATATGCCCGTTGGGGGATGATCAGCTGTGGCCTCTCCTTGACCCCCTGCCTTGCCAAGCTAGCGCCTTGATGGTGGGTTGGGGTGAGAGTGAATGCATGAGAGAATCAGCCTCCCTGGGGGCTAGGTGTTGCTCAGGCCATTGAGCCATTCTCACCTCGGCCCCCATGGGTCCCACGCAGGCCAGAAACAGAGTCTGTATTTGACACCTCACCCACAGCCCTTCTCATTCAGGGCATTGTGGGCGGGGGAAGGTGGGTCTATGTACGGCCTCGCTGTGGGGGCCAAGTGATGTTGTGACTTGGGCCATCTTCACCTCTGCCCCTGTCCCTATGGATGGCCCAGCAGTTGTGTTTTATGCTTTATCCCCTCCCCTGCCAGGCCATTGTCCTGAGGTAGTGGAGGGCTAGGGAAGGCTTGAGAAATTTAGTAATACAAGGGAGCCTGGCAGTTGTTCTGTTGCTCAGGAAATAGAGGGCTGGGGATGGGTTGAGTAATTAAGTAAACTTAGGGGCCTCGCTGTTGTTCTATTGCCCAGGGTGTAGGCCATTGACACCTTGGCCCCAGTGTCCTTTCCAAGAACAATATCCTCCCACTCTAATGCCTTGCGTGTGCATAGGCATATGTGGCCTGAAGGTCAGAGTTGCAGAGATGGGGGATCAGGTTCGAGTCCAGGCATCTGCTCTCAACATCCTGTGTTCTGGGCAAATCACTTAGGGGCCGATTCCGATCTCGGTCGGAGGCGCACCCAATAGCATTCGGTCGGGAAAAAAGCCATGCGAAAGCCTGTTTCCCGACCGATCCGTACAGCACACCGAACGAGTAAGTACGATGCGCACAACAGCAAAGAATCCGGCCGAGCCGTACTCACCCAAACCAGGTCCTGTTCCCCGACCGAGGCGAATCCGGAAACGCTGAATCGAGTCGCACGGAAGCCAAAATGCAGCTCCGTCCGGCCGAACAAGTACGATGTGCTTTCCGTACGCGCCGAACCCGTCGCTACGCACGGCACGTCAAAGCATCCGGGAGAGGCGCACATAAGCTCCGATTCGCGCCACAACACGATCCACGGCTCCGAGACGAACACGCCAGCGACGAGGACGACGCGAAGCGACGAGGACGAGGCGAAGCGACGAGGACGACGCGAAGCAACGAGAAGGACGAACGACACGAACCAACCATGAATCCCTTCGTCCCGATCCTACCAATATTCTACATTTACTACCGGAACAGGCACGGACGCGTACGGCGCAGAAGGTAAGCCAGACACCAACCACAAAACACATACAACACGTACACGACACATCACACACACACACACAGAGGGATGCAGAATATACTTACACCAGCAACAGCAGCACCATAGGGGCGGGATGCCCACCACCAATGCCACATATGCACACAGGGGCCTGAATGCGCACCACCACCCCTACCCAGGGGGGGCAGGATGCCTACCACTACTATCACCCTCACCCAGGGGGGGCTGGATGCCCACCACCACCCTTAGCCAGGGTGGGCAGGATGCCTACCACTACTACCACCCTTACCCAGGGGGGGCAGGACGCCTACCACTACTACCACCCTTACCCAGGGGGGACTGGATGCCTACCACTACTACCACCCTCACCCAGGGGGGGCTGGATGCCTACCACTACTACCACCCTTAGCCAGGGGGGCTGGATGCCTACCACCACTACCACCCTCACCCAGGGGGGGCTGGATGCCTACCACCACCCTTAGCCAGGGTGGGCAGGATGCCTACCACTACTACCACCCTCACCCAGGGGGGGCAGGATGCCTACCACTACTACCACCCTCACCCAGGGGGGGCTGGATGCCTACCACCACCCTTAGCCAGGGTGGGCAGGATGCCTACCACTACTACCACCCTTACCCAGGGTGGGCAGGATGTCTACCACTACTACCACCCTTACCCAGGGGGCAGGACGCCTACCACTACTACCACCCTTACCCAGGGGGCTGGATGCCTACCACTACTACCACCCTCACCCAGGGGGGCTGGATGCCCACCACTACTACCACCCTTAGCCAGGGGGGCTGGATGCCTACCACCACTACCACCCTCACCCAGGGGGCTGGATGCCTACCACCACCCTTAGCCAGGGTGGGCAGGATGCCTACCACTACTACCACCCTTACCCAGGGTGGGCAGGATGCCTACCACTACTACCACCCTTACCCAGGGGGGGCAGGATGCCTACCACTACTACCACCCTTACCCAGGGGGGGCAGGATGCCTACCACTACTACCACCCTTACCCAGGGGGCAGGATGCCTACCACTACTACCACCCTTAGCCAGGGGGGCTGGATGCCTACCACTACTACCACCCTTACCCAGGGGGGGGCAGGATGCCTACCACCACCCTTAGCCAGGGGGGGCAGGATGCCTACCACTACTACCACCCTCACCCAGGGGGGGCAGGATGCCTACCACTACTACCACCCTTAGCCAGGGGGGGCTGGATGCCTACCACTACTACCACCCTTAGCCAGGGGGGGCAGGATGCCTACCACTACTACCACCCTTAGCCAGGGGGGGCTGGATGCCTACCACTACTACCACCCTCACCCAGGGGGGGCTGGATGCCTACCACCACCCTTAGCCAGGGGGGGCAGGATGCCTACCACTACTACCACCCTTACCCAGGGTGGGCAGGATGCCTACCACTACTACCACCCTTAGCCAGGGGGGGCTGGATGCCTACCACCACTACCACCCTCACCCAGGGGGGGCTGGATGCCTACCACCACCCTTAGCCAGGGTGGGCAGGATGCCTACCACTACTACCACCCATACCCAGGGTGGGCAGGATGCCTACCACTACTACCACCCTTACCCAGGGTGGGCAGGATGCCTACCACTACTACCACCCTTACCCAGGGTGGGCAGGATGCCTACCACTACTACCACCCTCACCCAGGGGGGGCAGGATGCCTACCACTACTACCACCCTCAGCCAGGGGGGGCTGGATGCCTACCACTACTACCACCCTTAGCCAGGGGGGGCAGGATGCCTACCACTACTACCACCCTTAGCCAGGGGGCTGGATGCCTACCACTACTACCACCCTTAGCCAGGGGGGGGCTGGATGCCTACCACTACTACCACCCTTACCCATGGGAGGCAGGATGCCTACCACCACCCTTAGCCAGGGTGGGCAGGATGCCTACCACTACTACCACCCTCACCCAGGGGGGGCAGGATGCCTACCACCACCCTTAGCCAGGGGGGGCTGGATGCCTACCACTACTACCACCCTCACCCAGGGGGGGCTGGATGCCTACCACCACTACCACCCTTAGCCAGGGTGGGCAGGATGCCTACCACTACTACCACCCTTAGCCAAGGGGGGCTGGATGCCTACCACTACTACCACTCTTACCCAGGGGGGGCAGGATGCCTACCACCACCCTTAGCCAGGGTGGGCAGGATGCTTACCACTACTACCACCCTCACCCAGGGGGGCTGGATGCCTACCACCACCCTTAGCCAGGGGGCTGGATGCCTACCACTACTACCACCCTTACCCAGGGGGCAGGATGCCTACCACTACTACCACCCTTAGCCAGGGGGGCAGGATGCCTACCACTACTACCACCCTCACCCAGGGGGGCTGGATGCCTACCACTACTACCACCCCCACTCATAGGATGGACAATGCATGACACAACCAGCACACCAGAACCTAGGGAATGCAAGAAGAAGACATCCCCCAACACCATGACAAGCGTGTGTAGACTGTGTCAAATGCCTACAACACCGAACATGACTTTGAACATACAATGTGACCCCTAGCACATGTGCCACACATATATGTGTGTGGCACCCACAATGCAAGCAGGCCATGACCATTGTGGCAATGGGGTCCAAACCCCCATCATCACAGTGACCAAAAGGTAAGTGTGGGGTCCATAGCTGAAGCACACTTTGAACAATGTGGCAATGGGGTCCAAACCCCCATCATCACAGTGACCAAAAGGTAAGTGTGGGGTCCATAGCTGAAGCACATTTTGAACATTGTGGCAATGGGGTCCAAACCCCCATCATCACAGTGACCAAAATGTAAGTGTGGGGTCCATAGCTGAAGCACATTTTGAACATTGTGGCAATGGGGTCCAAACCCCCATCATCACAGTGACCAAAATGTAAGTGTGGGGTCCATAGCTGAAGCACACTTTGAACAATGTGGCAATGGGGTCCAAACCCCCATCATCACAGTGACCAAAATGTAAGTGTGGGGTCCATAGCTGAAGCACACTTTGAACAATGTGGCAATGGGGTCCAAACCCCCATCATCACAGTGACCAAAAGGTAAGTGTGGGGTCCATAGCTGAAGCACACTTTGAACAATGTGGCAATGGGGTCCAAACCCCCATCATCACAGTGACCAAAAGGTAAGTGTGGGGTCCATAGCTGAAGCACATTTTGAACATTGTGGCAATGGGGTCCAAACCCCCATCATCACAGTGACCAAAATGTAAGTGTGGGGTCCATAGCTGAAGCACATTTTGAACATTGTGGCAATGGGGTCCAAACCCCCATCATCACAGTGACCAAAAGGTAAGTGTTGACAAAGAAAGAGGTGCAACTGCCAAACTGCATGGATGATTCCTGGTCACAGAACAACAAACACATCAGTGGCAAAGTAGTGTATGTGTCCCATTGCAACATAAATTGGGGGAGCCAAATCCTGCAGTGCAAATTAGACATACCTTTGGCCATGTGCAGACAAACAACACCCATGGGGGCTGACACCGTCAACAATCATCAATGACACAATGACAGAAGTGACCATCAGAATGCAGACCCACATATTTGCACCAATGGGCACACACATGCAGATACCCTGTGGAGACTGCAGATGTGAGGTGAACAGATACCATACCATGGCAGCAATGGGACACACAAACCATGATCATTGTGCTAACCGATGACCTAGGAGTCCCAGGGACAGCAGGGGAAACCCACCAAACTACATACAGCCAATGGCACACCCAAGATATGCCAATGCAGTGGTGCAGATGCACAAACACAAACAGGCAGACCCACACTGCACATCATACACAACAGGTGAGGGGGGTGCCAGTGTCCCCAGGCAACCACACAACACATGAGGAGACCTGAATACCAATCATACAGATGTGCATACAGTGCCACACAAAGGTAACTCATGGATCCAAATCCCCTATGAGGGCAAGCAGGCATTGTCAGACGAGAGGGAGCACAAATCACACATGTCACACAGGCACGTAGGGACAGCAACTGACACAGCAAGACACAGACACACCACAGCACCACCCCCAGGGCCCCCACAATGTGGTGACCCTGGGCTGCATTACAATCCCACTGTGATGACAAAGCTAAATGTGGTTCACACTGTGAACCACAGTCATGTGTACTGAGCAACTAACTACCATCACACCTACACAAGCACAAATCAAACAGCATGGCCAGTAAGCCAAGGCCAACATGGAGGCAGGGGCCTAGCCGGGCAACAACTCTCATCTGCACACACTCAACACCACACCCCTCGACCTCCAACAATGTGCAGCAGTGAAGCACACATGCACTGGTGACATTGCACATGCACCCATGACTATTCCAGGGTGGTGGGTGGGAACCAAGGTGCAGAAACACATCACACATGGACACTCAACAAGACTCCTGAATGTCTGACACACTGCACACTACGCTGTACATGGACATGACGGCAATACCACACCAACCAATGGGATCCCAGCCACAGTCACACACCAATGAAGAAGCCAAGGTCACCCACAAAGAACACACATAGACAACAACCAACATTGCAGCCCGGACCCTGAGGAGTGCCAGCAGTCACACACACAACGTGTCACAATCACTGAAAGATAACACAAACTGGAAATCACATGACAGGGGCAAACAACAAGTGCCAAGGGGAAACCTGACTGTGACCCATCTGCGTCTGCACACAAACTCAGCCCTGACAGCAAGCACACCTATGGGTGACACCCTGATGCCCAGTAATGTGCCATGCACCCACATCACAGAGAACCCAGGGAGAAGACTTTGGGGGAACATAGGTCAACTCAGCTAGCATCACAAACAGGTACAACACTAGGGATCACAGCATGCACAGCTAAACGGAAGTGAACACACAGACATGCACATACAACACACACCTTGGGCGCAGGCAATGTCACAGGAGTACACACTGCCATGAGGGGACTCCACTCCTGTGTGAGGAAAGCTGTGCCATATGTTGCCTCAGTAGGGCCCCATCATGTCAGCTGAGCACTTGGTCACACAATCAACAATTAGCACCAAATGAGGGCTCCCGTCACATCAGCCTGGTCATGGAAGTGCCAACGGAATCATCAGCACAGATCCAACACACTTGTATAGCAATGTTGCACTGACAACACAGATGAGTCCTTCCCCATTGATGGCCAAACCTGCATGTCCACTGGAGATGGCCACACGGTCAGGGAAGTAGACGAATTGAACAATGGCAGGCACAACAGATGTGCAGGGGTGGAAGCCACAGATGTGAAATAGCCAATCTAAGTAGGAAATCCCATTGCCAAATACTGAACACATGACACCCTCAGATGCTGCTATGGATGACATGGATACACCACAGGATAGGACACATTCCCCCTGGACCACATGGGTTCCTGCACAGTAACACTTCATTATCATGAGACCAAATATCACCATCACTGCAGCAAGGGCATGGTTAGCATCATCAACATCATGTACATCAGAAGCAAAAGCACTAGAGAACAGAAAGTTGCTTTATTCAGCATATGTGGCATTAAAAGTAGAAGTCCGGTAGAACATAAACAAAGGCCAATGGCCAGTCCATCAACAAAGTCACAAGTGGGTGACAGTGGCAGATGCCACCCTACACATGCCTGCACAAAACCAGGGACAATCCACTAGGAGGGGCAACCGGGGGTGTAGGCCAGGCACCGCAGGGACAGGATCAGGGCTCACCAGGAGGAAGCAGGGAAGGGGTGGTGGGTGCTGGAGAGCCACTGACAACTGCAGTGGAGGTGTCTGACATGGTGTGTGCCGGCACAACTGGGGGGCATGGCTCAGATGTTGTGGGTGCCGGCACGACTGCAGTGGACCCTGCAGATGGAGTGGACAGGTCCGCCACTGCAGTGCCCAAGTCAGACAGGGTGGTAGTGGACTCCACTGCAGTGCCTACCACCAGGGGAGGAGAATGGGGAACAGGCAAGGTGGGCTGGACAGAGGGGGGACACCCTCACCACATCAGTGGCACAGACAAGCGCAGCGGGGGGTGTGGTGCCGGGAGAGCAAGTGGCAGGGGGAGAAGGCCGGAGCCTCTTGGGGATGGTATATCTGTGGGTGGGGGAACCTGGGGCAGGGTGTGGTGGGGGCACCTGTGGAGTGGGGGCCTCAGGGATGGAGGAAGGAGACCTGGTGCTTGAGCTGCAGGGCGACGGCGGGGTCTTGCTCTTAGCACTCCGGGGGGACTTGCGGGTGGGGGCCTCAGTCTGTCTGCGCCTGGGTGAGGGTGTCCGGGGGCGAGGGGCACTCTGCTCCGTGTGGGGGCTTCCTCTTCACCCTGGATGCTGGAGCAGCTGGATCGGAGGGGAAGAGGCCGAGGTCACTGAGGAAGAGGCGCTGGGTCTTTGGGGTTGCAGGTGAGGCAAGGGAGGGGGCTTTGGAGGGAGAGGCAACTGAGGACTGCGCAGTGCCCGTGGATGCGTGTGTGTGTACCAGGGCCCCATCCCCTGTGAGTCTGGTTTCAGTCCCCTGACTGTGCGTGCGTGTGCGTTTTGTTTGTGGCGTGTGTGTCTGTGTGCTGGACGTGTGTGTGCTGGTGTGTGCCTGTGCCGGTGTGTGTGTGCTTGGGACGGGTAAGGTGCTGGGGAGTGTGGATGGAGCAGAGGCAGGAGGGGTGAGGGACTGTCTGAGGAGGGACACTGCTGCGTCAGGGAGGAGTCCATGGACCTATTGCCCCTCTGTAGGTCAGACATGCCCGATGAGATGCCCTCCATGAACGACACCAGCTGAGTCAACAGTGCGGTGTGCGCATGGAGGACACTCAGCATGGCTGTCTGCCCTACATGGAGCTGACGAAGGAGGTACACAGACTCCTCACTCAGGGCAGCAAGGGACACAGGGGCAGGGGGTGCGGTGCCTGGCCCAAAGGAGACACGCTCCCGAACATGGGAGCCTCCACGGACCTGGGGAATGGGAGCCAATGGGAGGGCGGTGGTGGTGCTGGTGGGGGCGTGTGGCTGCTGACACCCGCCTCCACAAGGGAGTCATCCTCCGAGTTGCTCTGGTCCTCAGCTGAGGTGGATGGTGCTGAGGACTCCTCGGTGTGGCTCCCCTCGCCCTCCGTGCCACTGGGTCCCTCCGACCACTCCTCGGCTGCTGACCCAGTCTGGCTCTCTGGCTCCTCCTGGTCCATGGAGCTGTCCCCTTCCGTGGCCGTGGATGTATCTGCAAACAATGGGGAAACAGACAGACATCAGTCACCTGCACCAAACGCACACACCACTGTGAGCACAGCACATTACAGAGCAAGCCCTGGCATCATTAGTTGTACATTGCTAAAAGTGCCCCAACTGAACAGGAGAAGCCAATTGTCAGTCTGATGCCAAGCATGGCACTCACATCCCACATGGCCTTGCACCCATCTGTCTGGTGTCTGTTGGATTGCAACACCCCATTGTGGACACATGCACCAAGTACACAGTAGTTGGACAGTGCAGAGGACACAGTGTGGGATGTGGACATGCACACATCACAGCTCTTGCCACTGAGTCAGTACAGGTTTCCGGATGAAAGGGATGCCCAGAGTCAAATAGGAAATGCATGTGATGCATACCAGCGACAGACACCATGATGCACCCATGTCCTGATAGCCATCGCCACAATGGTGTGCATGTAGCACATGTCACTCCCCTGCAGAACCACCAATAAGTTGACACATGCCATGGCAGAGGCATGACTGCTAAGTCATACATCACTGTCTCAGTGATGTATGACTTGGCAGCCAGACAACAACACTATGCACTGTGTCACAATAGTAGGTCATGGGGAATGCAAGTCCTGGAGCTGCACAAGTGCACATGTACATCCCCCACACAACACATCATCTTAACCCTCATCTGTCCAGGTCATACCTATTGGACATATGGGAGACCTGTGACACTACCCTCTGAACCTGAGCCCCTCACAATTTGCTGTGAATGGGGAACAGCTGCCTGAACTTCACATTCGCATACCCCAGTCTGCACGGGCAGCTGATCAAACACCTATGTGACACACAAGTATCGTGTCCTATGGTCACATCTCCAGGGGCATGCTGAGCCCCTACCAAGAAACACCCCAGCAGTCCTGGCAACTAATCCACAGCACACTGACACAGAGGCAGACACCTGAGGGGTCAAATCACTGTGCACAATGTGTCAGCTGATACACGGGAGTGGGAGTACAGAGTGCATTGCATGGCCTGGAGTAGGCATGACTGTCCTGCTCCACATGAATGAGGGATGTGCCCTGGACAGTGGATAGCTGGCTATGTATGTGTGACACACATAATCTGCACACTCCTGGGGCCCAAACATTGTTCCCACCCGCTGCATGGGCGTGTGCCACATACCCCAGGCACATGTGGTGGCTCAGCTCAGCAAGTGGACCGCATATCAAAGCAACACGCAGATCACATGTCCAAACACAGGCGTAGTGTGAACAATGGACCCACCCATGATGCCCACAACAGAGTTAGGGAAACAGATGCTGTCCCCCACCTTTAGTGAAGCAAACTGCAAGGACACAGTCCCAAGTGACACAATTCCCTGAATGTAAGGGCCACACCTGGGTATCAGATGAGCAGTGGGCAGTGCACAATAGAGGGACATGGCTCCTGGACAACATGACTGCTGCACTGTGGCAGTTGAACCAGGCCAGAGGAGGGCACAAAGCATGTAATACAGAGTTCACAGTGCAGTCTTTGACTCACCCCCTCCTTGCTGCTGTCTGGCCTTCAGCTGCCCATCCAGGTCTGGAAACACCACCGCCAGGATCTGGAGCATGTGGGGGTCAGGGTCCGTGTTCCGCCCCTCCTGCGAGGAGGCGACAGCTTCAGCTGGATCCGTGCAATCCTCCGGGTCCAGCCCCGAAGGTCCTGCCACCTCTTCTGGCAGTTGCGGATCCGGCGCTTGTAGACCCCCACGGACCGGACGGCCCGGACGATGTCCTTCCAGATCTCCTGCTTCCGATGGGCATTAACCTGTCAGGTTGACAAAGTGAAAAGGCCATTACCACACATGCAACATATCCGTGCATGACACAGTTGTATATACATGTCTCAATCACAGGGGCACATGATGTACACAGGCAGTGCAAAGCTGCCCATGGACAGTTTGCCAGACGTCACTACATGGTATCATTGCATGGGAAGTAAAACCTTGTTCAAATGCACTGTCACTGCACCATACCTGTCCAGTGCATGTCACTACACACTATGGGGGGTGACAACTACTCAGTGAGCCTGCTAGCCAGTGGCGTGCAGACTTCCAGCCTTGCTAGTCAGACAAAATGCACATTCAGAAAGGCAGTGCACAGAACACTCACCTGCTCCCCTGGTGTCCCATACAGCTTGCTGTACTGTGGAAGTAGGCTGTCCAGCAGGGCCTGGTTCTCTTCAAGGCTGAAGGCTGGGGCTCTCTCCACAGTACGTGCCATTGCAGGGTCCAGAGGGGCAGAGACAGCAGCAGTGCAGTGGCAGATGTCGTCCTGGAGCATGTAGTGCAGGCAAGTGAGCTCTCAGGGGAACAGCCAGCAATATATATGTGCTGGAGAGGCAGATACTGTCCCTTGTGTCCAAAGTGATAGGTCCAAGTCGTTTGCATCTTCTGAATCTGGCCAATCCATGGAATAGCAGCACCAAAACACGCCCACAGCATCCTTCAAATCTTCAACTTCATGACATACATGATTTTGCAACATTGTTGTGGGTGACCAACTGATTTTCCAGCAACCGACTCGCTCGAAATTCGAAAACGCGTCCGTTGCCAGGCAAGCCCATTGTCAATGGGTGCGCACCGATCGGTCCATTGCGGTACAACGCGTACAGGGGTACAACGCGTACCCGCACACATTGAATGCAATGGGCCGGCCGGAGGCACCGATCGGTCCATTGCAGTTCAACGCGTACAGGGGTACAACGCGTACAGGGGTACAACGCGTACCCGCACACATTGAATGCAATGGGCCGGCCGGAGGCACCGATCGTCCATTGCGGTACAACGCGTACAGGGGTACAACGCGTACCCGCACACATTGAATGCAATGGGCCGGCCGGAGGCACCGATCGGTCCATTGCGGTACAACGCGTACAGGGGTACAACGCGTACCCGCACACATTGAATGCAATGGGCCGGCCGGAGGCACCGATCGGTCCATTGCAGTTCAACGCGTACAGGGGTACAACGCGTACAGGGTACAACGCGTACCCGCACACATTGAATGCAATGGGCCGGCCGGAGGCACCGATCGGTCCATTGCGGTACAACGCTGTACAGGGGTACAACGCGTACCCGACACATTGAATGCAATGGGCCGGCCGGAGGCACCGATCGGTCCATTGCGGTACAACGCTGCATAGGGTACAACGCGTGCACCGCACACATTGAATGCAATGGGCCGGCCGGAGGCACCGATCGGTCCATTGCAGTACAACGCGTACAGGGGTACAACGCGTACCCGCACACATTGAATGCAATGGGCCGGCCAGGGGCACCGATCGGTCCATTGCAGTACAACGCATCACTGTACATGTGACTGGCATATGTCAGCATGCCTGTCTCAGATGGACATATGCCAGCCACAGATAGCTCCCAGGGAGTGAGGGGCACACCTACATCACGACAGCCTGTCCAAACTTTATCATAAGGCATGTAAGGCTGCATTTCCTATTGTGTGTATGTTGGTGTACATGTTGTCCTGTGGGTGTCACCTGTGGGCAGCCACCCCCAGGCTGTGCACGTGTTCATGGGGACAGGATCCTGGGTGTTACGTGTACATGACCACTGTGATGTGCAACTGTTCATATCTGTGCATGTGCCATGGTCACATTTCACGGTGGTGTATGTGTATGTCATGTCACATACCCCGTGAGTCCCATATGGGACGGTATGTTTGAGCCAGGGTGTCCCAGTGGCACAATAGTGATGGTCCTCCACAGTCTTTGTGCATGTAGTGTTTACAATGTCTCTGATTTCATGTGCACAATGGGAGACAGTCTCCACATCCACGTTGTGTGTGCATGGACTTTGATGTTGTGCGTGTGTGTGTCACAGACGTCCATGTCTGTCCTGCCGTGGCAAGTGGGGCCACTACCTGTGGGGGTCATGGTTGTTTTGCTGTGGTGTATACATGATACTCCATGTAATGCCAGTGTCCATGTGGCAATACAGGGTCCCTGGGAATGTACCTGTCGTTGAGCTGTGGTGCCTGGGGCACATCTGTCCTCACCATGTCACTGTGGGGGTTATTGTGACACGGCAGCAGGAGATGGGAACTGTGACACGGCCTCATGATATCCAATGGGCCAACCTGGGACTAATTGATGCCACCTGTTGGACCGTGTTGACAGATGTTGGCCATGTATGTACCATACATGTCCTTCCGGAACTGCACACTTCATGTAGTTGTGCCTCATAATGATGTATGTTGGGATCTTGAGTGTGTTCAATGCCGCATATGTGGGGTGACTGACAATCTTGCTTACTTCTCCTCTGCACTGCAGGGCTCCTGCTGTCCATCGACCATTCCCAGACCTGGCAACGATGGTGGAACGGGACAGCATCCGACGGTACCGCTTCACCAGGCAGCTGATTGAGGATTTGGCAGTGCCGTTGGCCCCACATTTGCAGCCTGGCCGGCCGTATCCTACAGCGCTGACCCCCAAGGTGAAGGTGATGGCAGCCCTACACTTCTTTGCCACCGGTACCTTCCAACATACTGTGGTGACTGCTGGTGGGATGTCACAGACCATGTTGAGCCGTGTGCTCCCCGATGTTTTGGCGGCAATGTTGCTATTCCTGAACCGGTACATCTATTTCCCTAGACTGCGACGACTCACTGACGTGAAGAGTGACTTTTATGCCCTGGGGAGGATGCCGCATGTCATTGGCTCCATTGATGGGACACATGTGGCTTTGGTACCACCACAGGCCCAGGAGCAGGCCTACAGGAACCGCAAGCACTACCACTCGGTCAATGCACTGGTGGTGTGTCTTGCAGACATGACCATCACACACGTGTGTGCCCGTTTCCCTGGTTCAGCACACGATGCCTTTGTGATGAGGAGTAGTCGCATCCCCAGGATGATGGCACAGATGCAGAACCAGCGTGCCTGGCTTGTCGGTGTGTACTGACTTTGTGCCATTGTGTGTGATCTGATCTGTAGTATTCCGCCCACTTTTCCAAGTCAGCTAATGTGCACTTGTCTGTCCGTAGGTGACTCGGGATACCCCAACATGCCGTGGTTGCTGACACCCCTCAGGAACCCTGTGACACCAGCCCAGATGCGCTACAATGAGGCACATGGTCGGACCAGGAGAGTGATTGAGCGGACCTTTGGTCTCCTGAAGAGCCGCTTCCGCTGCCTGGACAAGACCGGAGGGTCCCTCCCATATGCCCCTGCGAAAGTGTGCAAGATTATCATCGTCTGCTGCATGCTCCACAACCTGGCAGTGCGGAAGGAGTTGCCTCTCATCCAGGATGACAATGACCAACATCCGCCACCTGTGGAGGATCCTGGCCTGGACCACGATGCCAGTGACGATGATGATGATGATGATGATGGTGATGTCCGCACACAGCTCATCACCAACTTCTTTAGCTGAATGTGAGTATCCTGAGGTGTCATGTCAATGATGTGAGTTGGCATGATGTGTGGGTGGTGCTCTGGTGCTGTTGGAGTGTGTCCATGGGCTACTTGACTGGATGTGTGTTGCGATGTGTGCTAACAGGTGGGCTGTACTCCCCAACAGTGTTGACATGCTAACTTGGTTCTGGCTGGGTATCTTGTAACATGTATTGTGCATGAGTTTTGCTGTTCTGTCCTGTACTCCATTGCTTTTGACTGTGTGTCATTTCTGTCCTTCACAAGGTACTTTCAGATTCGTTTGGTCAACTGTGTCCACCGACGACGTGATTGCACATCCAGGGTGGTAGCTGTTGTGTCCCTACAGGTGATGTGCGCCACACCCATGGACTGCCTTCCGTCTACAGTTGTTGACTGTGTGCCCGCTGCCAGGTGGGATTACCTTGCATCTGTAGTGGTTACGACATGTTGCAACTGTGTAATAAACCTGTGCTTCACTTTGTGATGTGCGTTGTCTGTGGTCACACATTTGACTGCCATTTGCTTACTGCACCTGTGGGCTACTTGACTACAACTGGGAATGGGTGTGGTGTCTGTGCATTGCACCGTCTTCCCTGGCAACATCAGTGTAGGCAATGAGTCAGATGGCCTAGGTGTGTATGTGTTGTGTAGCCCTGGTGGTGTGTCTCCCTCATATGTGTCACGTTGCCTTTACTCACATGCCTGTGTTGTCCTTGCTGTTGCAGTTCGCATACACAGTGTAATTTTGCAGTTCATCATCCCCATAACAGCACCCACGTTGGAATCACGACAGAGGCAAGTATGGTGTATTAGTGTTTTTATTGTGATACATTTGTGTTAATAGTGCATAGGATGGGTAGTGCTGTACATAAATCTTGCAATCCGAAGTTCCTAGGTGAATTGAAAGTCCTGGTAGACAGGATCCCCAGTATCGGGGCCACAGTTGTCTGACACATTGGTCCAACTTGTACTCCCCATGCAATGTGTGGGAGTAGTGTTGCCGTCAACAGGGTGAACAGTCTGTGCACAAAGGCGAACATCCAGAACAGGTTCAGGCTTCCTGGGAGTTGCGCTTGGCCATCGGCCTCTCACTTTTCCCTCCTCGGACGACCCCTCTTCTTGGGGGGGCCCTCAAGTACAGGCTGCTGCGGTGCAGGGGACTCTCCGCCAGAGTCCTCCTCCCTCCCTGTGGCAGTCGCAGTTTGTTCGGCACCAGATGTTGTTGGCACACAGGGAGGTGTGGACTGGTTGCTGTTCATCTGGCGGAGGCTTTGTAAAATGTCCCTGTGCACCGCCGTCATCTCATGCAGTGCATCCCACTTGGACTCCACGCGGGACATGTGTGAGTCCACGCGGGACATGTGTGACTCCACGTGGGACATGTGGGAGTCCAAGCGGGCATGATGGGCAGCCTGCTGCTGTTTCATGTCTCTGAGGAGCCCCACTACCTGGCTGAGGTCTCCGGTGCTGGACTGGTACACATCAGCTATGCGTACCAGTTGTGGGTCATCATGCCTTCCAGCAACGTCTGCAAGCAGCGACCTCTGTCTCCCACCCCTCCCACCACCCCTGCTGACATGTGCAGTGTGTGCAGTGGCACGCACAGATAACCCTGGTCCACCTTGGGGGTTGGTGGTGGTGGTGGTGTCCATGGCCCCAGGTTGGTCCAGGGTCCCTGTGCTGGTGTTGCTCCTTGTTCTGTCCATGTCGGCAGGGATGGTATTTGTGGTGACAGTCGTTGGAGGGGTGGGTGCAGGGGGTGCAGCTGGTGGTCCTGCTGGTGCTGCAGCTGGTGGTCCTGCTGGTGCTGCATGTTGACTTGCACCGGATGTGCCAGGTTGGTCTTCATCGTCCGAGGAGGACAGAGGCTGTACGACGCCAGTGAGCTCCGCATCCTCTTGAGCCTGGGACTGGGACTCCTCAGCGTCTGCTGCTGTGTCCCCATCATCACCTGTTTTTGGGAGACACAAACAATGTATGTTATGTTTCTGCAGGCATCAATGGTTGACACACATGACAGTTGTGACTGTGCCTCTGGGTGCGGGCCTGTACATTGCATTGTCCTAAGTCGTCACAGTCAGGGGTTGATATTGGTGTGGCACATTGTCCTGCATTATTTGGGCATTTCTATGTATTTTTTGGGGTGTGAACATGGTCTGCATTGGTTGTGTTTGGTTGACAGCCGGCCCTCCTTCCCACCCACCCAGCCAGTCAGTTATCCCACCATGGAACGTGCTTGCGTTGCAGGGAGTGGAAGTTGTCTCTCAGGATGTCAGTCAGTGGTGTCCTGCTGTTTGTTGGTGCACAGTTGGCAGCAGGGCCTTGTGCTCCCCACAGCAGTAGCCAGTGTCAGCCATCTTGTGAGTCCTTCTCCACTTCCTGTGATGTGAGCATGGTTCAGGGTGGTGTTGATGGGACAGTTGTGGGGGTGACCAATATCAGTGACTACGACTCCCATCATGCTATTGCCTCCACCCCCTTCCCAGCATGCCCATGCTTCCTTCCTTTTGACTCTGCTTCCCTGTGGGGTGGGCTGGCTGTGCTGACAGGATGGCTGGGAGTGTTGTCCTGGCAGTTGTTTGGCTAGAAGTCCCAAGAGTGGCCCTGTGCTTCACACAACATAACCCAGGGTGGTGGTTCTTTGTGGGATCTTGTGTTAGGATGGGGGCATTGCATTCTACCAGGTGGGTTCTGTGGAGTTTGTGTTGGGGTGTGTGTGAGGGGAGGTGCTTGTGACTATGGTCAGTGCTGCAAGTCCTCCTTCCCACCCAGCTAGCCTGATATCCCACCATGGAACGTGCTTGCATTGCAGGGAGTGGAAGTTGTCTCTCAGGATGTCAGTCAGTGGTGTCCTGCTGTTTGTTGGTGCACAGTTGGCAGCAGGGCCTTGTGCTCCCCACAGCAGTAGCCAGTGTCAGCCATCTTGTGAGTCCTTCTCCACTCCCTGTGATGTGAGCATGGTTCAGGGTGGTGTTGATGGGACAGTTGTGGGGGTGAGCTATGTCTGTGACTACGACTCCCATCATGCTATTGCCTCCACCCCACTTGCCAGCATTCCCATACTTACTTGCTTTTGTGGGGAGTTCAGTGTGTGTGGGTGTGAGAGCAATGGCAAGATGGCTGACAGTGGTGTCCTGCTGTTGGTTGGTGTGCAGTACCCAGCATGCCCTTGTGCTCCCCACGACACAGCAACAGTGTCAGACATCTTTGATGGGCCTTTCCACTCTCTGTGGGATGTGCATGCGTGAGTGTGAGCTTGCTGGGCCATGTGGTGGGGGATGTAGAGCTGTGACTACGACTCCCATCATGCTATTGCCTCCTCCCCCCTTCCCAGCATGCCCATGCTTCCTTCCTTTTGACTCTGCTTCCCTGTGGGGTGGGGTGGCTGTGCTGACAGGATGGCTGGGAGTGTTGTCCTGGCAGTTGTTTGGCTAAAAGTCCCAAGTGTGTCCCTGTGCTTCACACAACATAACCCAGGGTGGTGGTTCTTTGTGGGATCTTGTGTTAGGATGGGGGGCATTGCATTCTACCAGGTGGGTTCTGTGGAGTTTGTGTTGGGGTGTGTGTGAGGGGAGGTGCTTGTGACTATGGTCAGTGCTGCAAGTCCTCCTTCCCACCCAGCTAGCCAGATATCCCACCATGGAACGTGCTTGCATTGCAGGGAGTGTAAGTTGTCTCTCAGGATGTCAGAAGTGGTGTCCTGCTGTTTGTTGGTGCACAGTTCCCAGCAGGGCCTTGTGCTCCCCACAGCAGTAGCCAGTGTCAGCCATCTTGTGAGTCCTTCTCCACTTCCTGTGATGTGAGCATGGTTCAGGGTGGTGTTGATGGGACAGTTGTGGGGGTGACCAATATCAGTGACTACGACTCCCATCATGCTATTGCCTCCACCCCCCTTCCCAGCATGCCCATGCTTCCTTCCTTTTGACTCTGCTTCCCTGTGGGGTGGGCTGGCTGTGCTGACAGGATGGCTGGGAGTGTTGTCCTGGCAGTTGTTTGGCTAGAAGTCCCAAGAGTGGCCCTGTGCTTCACACAACATAACCCAGGGTGGTGGTTCTTTGTGGGATCTTGTGTTAGGATGGGGGCATTGCATTCTACCAGGTGGGTTCTGTGGAGTTTGTGTTGGGGTGTGTGTGAGGGGAGGTGCTTGTGACTATGGTCAGTGCTGCAAGTCCTCCTTCCCACCCAGCTAGCCAGATATCCCACCATGGAACGTGCTTGCATTGCAGGGAGTGGAAGTTGTCTCTCAGGATGTCAGTCAGTGGTGTCCTGCTGTTTGTTGGTGCACAGTTGGCAGCAGGGCCTTGTGCTCCCCACAGCAGTAGCCAGTGTCAGCCATCTTGTGAGTCCTTCTCCACTTCCTGTGATGTGAGCATGGTTCAGGGTGGTGTTGATGGGACAGTTGTGGGGGTGACCAATATCAGTGACTACGACTCCCATCATGCTATTGCCTCCACCCCCTTCCCAGCATGCCCATGCTTCCTTCCTTTTGACTCTGCTTCCCTGTGGGGTGGGCTGGCTGTGCTGACAGGATGGCTGGGAGTGTTGTCCTGGCAGTTGTTTGGCTAGAAGTCCCAAGAGTGGCCCTGTGCTTCACACAACATAACCCAGGGTGGTGGTTCTTTGTGGGATCTTGTGTTAGGATGGGGGCATTGCATTCTACCAGGTGGGTTCTGTGGAGTTTGTGTTGGGGTGTGTGTGAGGGGAGGTGCTTGTGACTATGGTCAGTGCTGCAAGTCCTCCTTCCCACCCAGCTAGCCAGATATCCCACCATGGAACGTGCTTGCATTGCAGGGAGTGGAAGTTGTCTCTCAGGATGTCAGTCAGTGGTGTCCTGCTGTTTGTTGGTGCACAGTTGCCAGCAGGGCCTTGTGCTCCCCACAGCAGTAGCCAGTGTCAGCCATCTTGTGAGTCCTTCTCCACTCCCTGTGATGTGCGCATGGTTCATGGTGGTGTTGATGGGGCAGTTGTGGGGGGGCAATATGTGTGACTGCGACTCCCATGATGCTATTGGCTACACTGACTTGGCCAGCATACACAGAATTCCTTCCTTTGAGTGTTCTTCACTGTGTGTTGGTGTTGTTGTGGTGGCTACATGTCTGGATGTGTTTGTTAGTTCTATTTGTGCCACTGCCTAGCTGTAGTTGTAGTTGTTTGTACATGTGATGGCACAGTTGGATGTGACTTTTTTGATGGCATGTGTTGTGTTTATCTGACTGACATACACATTTTGGGATGATTCTGTTCTGGTTGCTGTGTAATTGCTATGAGTGCATGGTTTGACTCTCCCCTTGACAGTGATGTGTGTGTGTTTTGTGGCAGTATATTGTGTACATTTGTTGTGTACTCACCAGGCTCTGGGATGTCCTCTAGTCCATATACGCTCACTGGCGGAAGGATGGCCTGCACCTTCTCCTCCCAGGGCCTGAGGTATATTGGCTTGGCAGGAGGGCCACTGCCGGTGAGTTGGCTGTTGATGTAGTCTTTTTGAGCAGGTCCCGTACCCTCCTGCGCACGTCATACCACCTGTTCTGGATGTCGCTCTTTGTGCGCCGACATGGTGATTGTGCGTTCACCCTGTTGATGATCCTCTCCCACATCTTGGTTTTCTGGGAGATGGGGGTCTGTTGGACCAGTGTGCCAAACAGCTGTGGCTCTACCCTGAGGATCTCGTCTACCATGACTTCCAATTCACTATCTAGGAACTTGGGATTCTTCTTGGGGGGCATGGTGATGGGTGGTGATGGTGAGTGATGTGTGTGTTGGTGTGCAGGTGAGGGTGTGTGAGTGTGTTTTTTGCTGGGTGTATGTGAGGTAGGTATTTGTTGGTGTGCTGATGGTGTGTGGCTTGTGTGAGGGATGAGCTGTGGGTGTGTGGTTGCTTTCTCTTGGGTGCTGGCAGTGGAATGGCATTTGCAAAGGCTCATGGTTGTGATTTGTGTCCTTTATATAGGTGGAGTTGTGGGTGTGTCTTTGTTCTCTGTCCCCACCCCCCCAGTATTTATTGGCTTGGTAATTGCTTGTTTGGCCTTTTTTTTGGGTGATTTTTCCTTTGTACTGTCTGTGTATGTTGGAAACGTTCTTGTGACCGAGTCGGACCCTGCATTTGTCTCGTACGGTCTTCTCCGTTTCGTTCACGCTGTGTTTGTGCAGTTTTCTATGCTGCGTACGCGTCGGTCGCGGTGTTTTGTGTTGCTTCGGCTCGGTTTTGTATGCGTGTCGGTCGTGCGGCTTGGCCTCCGTCCGACTCGGTCGTGGTTTTCGCGCCTTGCATCGTACTTTGCGGTTTGGAGTTCGCGTGTACGTTTCGGTCGGATTTGTTCCGGGTGCGTGTCGGTCGGTTCGATTCGCGTGTTTTTCCGGCCGGATTGCTGTTTTCCGTGCGGCTCGGTCGGTCGACTTGGTTTCGGTACGTGTCGGTCGGATTTTTCACGCCTTGCATCGTACTTGTCGTGGTCGGGCGCCACAGGTACGTGTCGGTCGGTATTATTTCCGGATCCGAGTCGGTCGGTGCTTTTTCCGGCCCGAATCGGAATCGACCCCTCAATCTCTCAGGCCCTTAAATAAAAAATCTGATCTTGTGCATTGTAATTGGTGCTCATGAATAGCGCTCAAATAGCTTTGGGCTGAGTTCACACTATATAAAACTGTCAAAAGGTAGAACAACAATAAAAATCAAGCATTGAAAATGCCAATAGGTCTCGCATTTGCGAGAGTTAGAGCTATTGGCGTTGTAAATGACAATGTCTTTTACCCATGTGTTCTGGAGTGGAGTGGATGTATGTAGTGTGGAGTTGAATTATGTGGTTTGGATTGGAATTGTTAGCTGTAGAATCGTGTGGCGTAGAATTATGTGGCATGGTGTGCAGTGGAATTATGTGGATAGTAGTTATGTGGTGTTGAGTGTACTGGAATTATGTAGAGTAGGATTGTGTGTCAGGGAGTGTAATTATTTAGAATGATTTTTTGTGTTGTGTAGTGGTATGTTGTGCAGGTTTATTATGTGGTGTGTTGAATTTTGTGGCATGATGTGGTATTGTGTGGTGTGGATTGGATGTATGTGGTGTGTTGTGTAAATGTGTTGTTAAGTTGAATTATGTGGTGTGTTGCTGAATTATGTGTAATGATAATGTGTGAAGTGGAATTGTTTTGCTTGAAACTGTGTGGCGTTGAGTGAAATTATGCTGATTAGAGTTATCTGGTATGATGTGGAGTGCATTTATGTGTATTGTTGCTATGTGGCATCAAATGAATTTAAAGCCAACTTGTCTATCAGATACCAGCAAAGCAGTTGTAAAAATGCGAAAACGTTAATAAGACTGAGGGCTGCCTTTCATCCCACAGAAACGCATGCTTAATTTTTATATATATTGTAAATTGTATTTATATAGCGCTTACTACCCCTGACGACGAGTTGAAGCGCTTTGTTATGAGTAGCAAGCTACTCCGGAACCCAAGATTAGAGGTTAATAGTAGATTAGTAATCTTTTTTCTTTGTGCATTAGGTGCACATTTTTGCTGTTATACTGAACAGCGCTGATGTCTTCTCGTCCAGACCTATACCAGCGACATCAAAGATGTGCACATCATGACCTGAGACATTGCTGTACTGTCCTGCAAAATCTGCATCTACAAAGAGTCCTTCTCGGAGCTACAATACACTCCAAGTATAGCAGGGGCGTAGAGACGCCATCCAGGTGCACCCCATGAGAGCACTATTCTGGGCTGCAGTGCTGTCTGTACAGAAACCATGAAGGGATTTGTACTAGGAAATCAGTAGTGTTTTGTACCTGTGCCATTTCATCCACATGGACAGGATGAAAATTTTAGCGGACTCCAGGTACCAACCGTAGGAAAGTGCGTTTAACACACTGAGCAATCGTCCGAAGCACAACCGGACTGGGAACCAAAACTGGCCATGGCAAAGAGCTCAGCCGGCCCCCCGGGGGGGGGGGTGCTTGTTGGAAGCACCACCCCTGACTCACCGCTGCCGCTTTTGTTACAGATGGCCGATATTGCGGCCATGCTGCAAAACCGGCCCCCGGTAGCAAAAACGGCCCTCCAGGGGTCTAAAACCGGCCCCCACCCTGGCAGACCACCGGGGAAATTCCCGGTGCCCGCTAAGGCCAGTCCGGCCCTGGTCCGAAGTGAGAAGGTAAAAGAGGTGAACAGATGGAATAAAAAAGTAAATAAATAATCTGTAAATAAAAATAAATTAAATTCCATGTAGTGCGAAGTGCTTTTTATAAGGTTGAGCAGCTGTTGGCAATTGTGGCCCACAGAACGTGCTTCAGATTTGGTGCTACAGTATGTGTCTTACACATGGAGGGCATGTGAAGAATTGTGAGGAATTGTTACTCATATGGAATAGGTAGACCAATATCATTAGTTGTCTGCAGGTCACTTGAAACAAGATTCTAAGAACAGAGGGTGTTTATTGCTCCTTCTGAATTCTGTGTGGCATTTGATACACATTCTCTTTGGAAAAGTGAAGAAGGTTCACTTTGCAGGTTTGCATGTGTTTTTCTATAACCATAAAGTATTACCTATATCTCTTACACTCATTAACTACCTACCTCTTCCTCTTTCTATAGCTATGTACCTTTTCTTCTGGATACCCAGTCTTTCCGTCTTTACCTTATGTCTCTACCCATCACACCTAACACTACCTGATTTCTAGTCCTACTTCACCTATCTTAATATACTGTCCCTTTACCTCTCTGTTCACCCCCTCTTTTTCCCCAGGCCCCAGTTGGTACTACCCAGCAGAACTGGGGATCACTGACTAACTAGAGTAGTGCACACAAAGAGAAAGAGGAGGTAAGACAAGGAGGCAAAAGGTACTTACGTTCAGGGAAAAGTGCAAAATGTGTGAGAGAGCTAGATTTAATTTCTTTTGAGTGTTTTGAAAAATGTTTTTATGGCTGATATGCAAAATGTATTTCTTTACTGTTTGTCATTAGAGGTACTATTCTCCAAGGCAGAGGTTCAGAGCTGCTCTTCCTCTTACTTTTGTTATTGCATGCTCTACTCCCAGCGATTCCAGTCTAACCCTTTCCCCATGACTTTGTACTTGATTTCTAATTTATGTGATGATCAGAGTCAAGGACCTAGCTAGTTGGGAAAGAGTATCTAACTACATTGTGCAGGGCATTATGACTGCAAGTAAGTATTCAGTTTTCAGAACTGCAGTGCTCCTAGTCTTAACCAATGTTACTGGCTCTATAAGCTTTAAAATGCTTAATTTACCAAACATTTCTCTACAAATGAGACCTCTGAGTGTAACCAAATTGTGTTTCATGAAAATACACGCCCCGCGAAAGTGAGCCACTTTTTTTGGCAGTGCCCAGGCCAAATTGTGATCCCAATCCAACCCTGCTCTAAGACCAGCCCTTCCCGCACTGTCAAATTGCCCTGTGGCCAGCCTGACCCTGCATTCCTGTAGGCAGGGCTTTAAGTGAGATGAAAAAACTGGGGGGTCTCTTAAAGGGGTGTGGCCAATGTAAATAGGGTGTGGCTTAAGAACTGGTAAGCTAAAGATCTGGGCTTTGCATAGTGTGCCACCTGACTGGTAATTTGCTGCTTCTGTCATTCCATCCAGATATATAACACAACAAGTAACATCACACCTTCAACAAGCCAGGAGTATTGGCTTTGCCAATGGTTGTTAGTTCCATGAGACAAATAAGCAACAACTATGGCTTCGTTCTACAGACTACTGAAAATGTATATGGTCCAGCAACCAGAACATACAGCTTATATAGGCTGTATGTTTTGGTTGCTGGACCATATACATTTTTTTAAACAAGTGAATGGGAATAAAAAGGACTTTTTTCTAAAGAATATACTTGAAGACTTATTGGGTGCACTGCTCCGTTTCTGTTTTTTTAATCTTACTCTGCAATGCAGTAATATCACACAAGGGCTAATATAGGAGTAGGCGTGCACCAATCCATGATTTTTTGGGAACTAAGGGCCCGATTCCGATGCGGTTTGGAAGGCCTCCTAATGGCATTTGCTCCGTCCGAATCGGATCATGAACGTGTCTTTCCGACCGAATCGGAAAGGTTTCCGACCGACTGAGTGCGATGCTAGTTAGACGTGAGGAATAACCCAATCCGAACCCGACGGCATTCGGAATGACCGAGCCGTACGGAGCAGAATGTCACATCTCTACGGGCCACATTTCCGAGCGACCGATTACGATGCTGGATTTGGACAGCCTTTCCGAATGGCGCGGTCTGACTCGAATTGACAGTCGGAATCAGACTTTGGGGGCCCATAGCGGGGCCCCCTGCACTCGGAGCCTTCCCAATCGGGCCCGTGGGGGTACCCATGGGTCCCCCCTTACCAGCCATGCACAGTGTGGCAGGCACCAAGGGGTGGCCGCCACAGGGTGCCCGATTTTCCCCAGCCACACCTTTCTTCAATGCGAGCCTATGCATTTGGTCGGAACATAGGCTCCCATTGAAGTCAATGAGAGTCCAACCAAATCGTATCTGGAAGACTACGTAATCGGTCAGTCGGAAACCATTCCCAAACCGATTCGGTCGGTAAGATTTCGAAACTGCATCAGAATCGGGTCCTAAGTGTTAAGTGTGGTCTAAAGGTCCGCCGTTGGTGTGGTTATCTGATTTCAGAATATTGAAAATGCCTCAATTCTGAAATGAAGAGACTGTGAAAGAACCATAAGGAGTCTCTTTGAGGTTATATCAAAGGTAGTGAAGAGTGGTACTGCAGCAGAGTTAAGATTTTTTCTTTCATCCAGAGGGTGAGGGAAAAAATGGAGAGCCCTATAGGGACCCGTCTCAGCCCCTGCTTTTTGGAGCTGCTGGTGGAGCACTAACAGGACCAGGCCCCCTTAAAGCCCTGCCTGTAGGTGAAGGTTACTGGACGACTCCATACCACTAAGGAAGCTATGCTCCAGCCCTAGGGTTTTCTTTCACCAATCGTCGTTTCAGGTGTGTTAATCCACTTGAAAAAAGGTAAGCGAACCACGAATAGGACTCTCATAACGATTTAGGTTATTAAACCATTAGGGCTAGATAGGCCACTGCCTCCCTGGAGTGGTCTCGGATATGGAGCCTGGTTACCTTACTAGAATGGGGACATGCGGCTATGGGGCCTGTAATGAAGGAATACAAGGAGATTGTGGAAGACAGGTAGTTAGTTAATTGACAGATGTTGAAGAGAAATAGAGCAGAAGCCTGATCTTAACCTCAGTAACGTGTTTACCATTTGGCACAGCTGGTGCTTTAAGTTTGCTAAAGGAGGTGCTAGTAAATGCTGGAAGCGGTAAGTAATGTCTTCTGCCTATACCCAGTGCTTTAAATGGGCAGGTTCTATCAGGGACGGAGTACCTGCGCTTCTTTAATTTGAAAGGGAAAGAACCAGCAGCGCTCTGCATGGGTGCTATAAATGCTATTACCAATGGGGCCCCAGTAGAGGCGTCAAGACCTCATTTTTCTTCCAGAATCCAGTTCCAGAAACCAGAACTGCACATACTAAGGATACAATCAGTGCTGGAACCAGTGGCGTAAGGAAACTTGAGGGGGCCGCCCTTCAAAGTGCATGGAGGGGGGTCCTCATACTCCGGACCCAGTCAGGAGCTCTCAGGCCCGCCCGTGCACAGTGCCAGATGGGGCCCCCTGGAGGTGAAGGGCCCTCTTGCACCGCAAGGGGTACGAGGGCTATTGTTACGCCACTGGCTGGAACGTAGGAGGATAGCATCGGATCCCAGCTCAGCATCTATTCCTGTCCGAATCTGGGATCCGGCTGACCCTGGCAAACATGCCGAATTTGTCCTAGTGCTATTTTTCAACACCGAGACACAATTCAGCAGCACCCACACGTTGTCTGTGTTCCGTTGGGAGCAGCAATGTGCAGGCAACAGGGGGCTTTATTTCTTATACTTCTAGCTGGGCCCAAAAAAAGCCTAATTTAAAGGGCTATGAGTCTTCCTTTTTGGTTGAGTATAACAGTGCATGGGAGCTATCTGGAGCCTAACACCTAGACACCAAAGCAATTGAAGAAAAAAAAGGCACACAGCATATTGGAGGCAGGTTTTTTACTTTGTTCAACTCCCTATGTAAGAGATGTGCATGCACTGTAAAAATGCAAGATTTATCTGTCTGTTTGAATAATTACACAAATACTGATGGAAATGGCACCTACTATATTTTCTTTCATTCTTTTGTGGTGCTACTCATGAAGTAACAAAATGATCAGCCCACTTAGCTACTTCAATAAAAAACAAATATGTGATCTGCATGTTACACAATGCGTGTTGCAGCACCTACATTAATCCTCTATGCTTTTTTATGAGTCAAAACTGTGTGACTGGACCAAACACAGAACTCTCCCAGAGCTGTGCTAGCCGCTAGTGTTATCGTACCGCTCTTTTAATCCCCTCAAAATTGCTGGGCACACCATGCTCTCTGAAGCAGGTGTCTTAACCCAGTAAGATATTTTAAAATGCAACCTCTTTGTGACCAATTAAGTAATCTTAGAATAGATTTACTTTCACAAATGTCCTTGTTGCCAAGCTATTCGCAGCAGATTTTTCAAAATAAATGACTGTCAGACTCTGCTTTCCAAGCCCCAGCCCTCATAACTCCACCCCCTTTCCTCTGCCACACCTTGACCCTCAATTTATGGATTCCCGGAGTACATTTTTTCCCAATTCCAGCGCCTGCATGCAGCCTTACTAATTATGAGTGCACTGTACAGTTGTAACACAGTTACATTTTTCCTGGTGGTTTTATTGTTTCTCCATCTGTACCCCAGCTTTAATTCTGTTCTCCCTACGGCCTTGCCATATTCCTTACCTCCATTCTAGTCACAAAATATTTCACTGCATCTGCCTTTGCTGTAACTATTCAGGGCATGTTAGTGTGTTGGCGCTGTTGCAGCATTCACTGTACCTCAATGGCGGCTCCTCCGCTAAGGCGGAGGAGCGTCGCCCCACTGAGCAGGCCAAAAAGGAAAAATAAAATGATAATAACTCATTGTTATTATCATTTTATTTTCCGTCCTTGCTCAGCTGGGATGGGGTGGGCATTGCAGCATTGTGATTGGCTATGAGGAACCTGGGAGCCGGGTGCTTCCTGCCATGGAAGCGGGCAAAGACGACTGAGAGGCGGCGGCAGCAACAGGTACGTGTTTTAATTTTTTTTCATTCCCTTCTCCTCCCCCCTCTCCACCCCCGCGACCTGACCACCAAAAGCTGTTAAATACCAGCCACTGCTGCTATACCTAGACTTGTGTGAGGAAAAATGAACTGCTGCTGTGTATAATGGAAGCCTGCACTGCTTCTGCGGTCGGTACCATCTTCATGTTGAGGAAGTTGCACTTGTGTTGTCCATGTGGAACTTGTCCTGCGTGTGTTTTAAATCTTTTGACTATGCAAACGCCATAATGATTGGCTTTGTCAATGGTTGCAGCGTATGTTGAGAGATGTGCATATCCATGAAGAGAAGGATCCGCCATGTTTACTCGCATAACCCATGGGAATGGTCATGCCCAATTTAATAGATTATTTGATCTGAATTTACCAGAACCATGTTTGGGTTTAGTGAGTGCATACATTGCCGGTGTGTAGCCCAAAGTTAACATAGACTTGTTCCAATCCTTGTTACAATCAGTGGACCAGACCAGGACCACTCCTGTCTCAGACCCTGCCATATATAGCACTAGTTAGCTTGACCTCAGCAGCAACCATCAATGGTGCAACATTTGCAGCACACCAAACAAAAGGTCAGTTTACTGATTTGTACGTCTCATGCCCCGGAAATGAGGCTGTTACAGCTCCAGGATCAGGGCCGAACTGGAAACCAAAATAATCACTAGTAAAAAAACTGCCGGAGGACGCACCAATTCTGTACTGAATAAAACCCCCTGTCCTGCAGCCGACATGGGACTTGCCAGAGTGCAGAATGGTCAGTGCTGCACTGCCCAAGTTCTTTTTCCAGAGACAAATACAGTCATTTGTGCATGGTTTAGGGTTTTAAAAGAACCACGAGCTGATGTTCGAATAGCTGTTTGTGTAAAATCACCTGTATTTTTAAACACATCATTCCTGCCTGCAGTCACTTTAAAAGCTATTTAGGTTGAGTTTTGGAATCATTAACGTTCTTTAGACGTGTTTTCATCTTCTGCTTATATTTCAAATGAGAAGATACCGGATTTTAATGATTTTCCTGTTTTTTTTTTTACCTGTTTTGGCATGAAATTATCCCCCAGGCTGCTAAAATACTAGTTAGATTGCAACCCTAATCTGGGACCCCCCCCATGCCTCCTGTAAGTGATGTGATAATTTGGCTACTAAATCTTACCTCAAGGTGGCGCCAACCATGACAACAACAAGTGGAAATGTTGTTTTATGGTTGGGATGGTTGCCCAATAGTGCCCTGTACTTAAATTTGTCATCGTCATCTCATGACATAGTTGCCACAGACAAGAATCAAAACCTCCAACGAGCCTCTCAGATACTAAAGGCTATCCATGAAAGGACAGAGTCTCAAGACACTGATGACTGGACTGAGATCCTATTGCACCCCATCTGCATTAATGAGCCCCAAAGACAGTCAGTCACACGCGAAGGAGGTCCCTTCATTGACCTACCCTCTCACATACAAACACGGGGCAGGCCTGGAGACCTGGTCCAGGCTGCAGAGGACACTCAAGAACATGTCAGCATCCACGTTGTCAACGATGGGCTCCTGGAATAGAGGATTCTGGAGGAAATGGAGGGCGCTTGCTTAATATCATAGTCACATGACAATAGCAGTAGGGAAAATTGAAGAGTTCTCCTGATTGGCAGGATGCAGTCCATTCAAGAACCGGAACAAAAAACACAGAAAACAAAAGATCTGTAGGTTATTAATGCTTCTTTAAAATTGGTTGCAGATAGCATTTCTACCAGGAACATTGTACAGCGAGATAAAAGGGCACCCAAGGTTGTTGTGTCACATGAACTTCAGAGTTGAAAGGTTGGGAGATTTAACAGTAATGGTCAGTGTGGAGTAGGCAGGACCTAGAGACGCATGTTCTGGGAGTCCATGGGGCACAGAGCACCATCTTTGGGGGTCCTCTTGGTCCATGAAGTGAGTCATGGGATGCTGTTTATGAAAGAACTCTGCGTTTTTAAGCTACGCATAGCCCAAGTGAGTCTGAAACTGTGAGTTTTCACTCACGGGGCACATTGAGAGAAGTCTCTCTCTTGCCGCAGGAGCTGAGCTCCAATTAAGATACCAGCAGCCAATCCCCTTCCTTGTGGTAGAGGCAAAGGTCACAGTCTCTTGCCTTAAAGGTAGCGCAGATAGAGGTCTCCACATCACCGGGGACACAGCATACCAGTCCCAATCCTCCATTTAACATCATTCATTCTAGGAGTTGAGGTCTATGTTTACATCAATTGGCCCAATTCAACAGCTGCTATGTGTTGCCCCGAATGCCGGCTGGCCTATCCCAGGGCAGACTGTAGGCAGCCCTTGGTGTCCTCCTTCAGTAACAAGAGTGGGTGTACAGAATGCTGCCCCCAGTCACTCTCCAGGGGCAATCTTGTAAGGCGGAAGAGATCAAGTGCACCGCAGGATCCCTAAAACACGTCATCCCGGTGAGACTACCACGGGTTAAAAGCCGCTGAGGATGCTAGCAGCGCCAATGTGGCCACCCCCCTCGTGTCGTGGGTAGACAGCAGAGCACCACAAGCGTTTGGGAACATTGTGTACTCTGGAGGAGCGGAGGCCAGACTGGCGAGCGTCCAGGATATGATTAGTGAGTCAATAGTGCCGGTGACCTTTTCCAAGATTTCACCTAAGAGTGAACGGTGCTCTGTTGCGCCTCACGGCTTTGAAGACGTTGTTAACTTCGGTGATTTAGGTACATCTCGCTGAGGTTCACCTCTTAACTCTGGACTTGGGGCTCACCTGCTGCATTATGATGTGTGAAGTATCTGTGGGAAAATCATTTTTTTTTTAACTTGCCCCAGGTGCCTCTCTGCCTCTCTTTATTTTAGTTTTCCATGAATGGGAGTGGGAACATCTGTGCACCCGACCCACACCGCCCATCCACCCAGTCTAGCTTTCACTCCTTCACCCAGGCGGCTTATGTTTTTTTCTTTGCTTTGATGTGTTTTCTGTCAGGCAGCCACTCTTCCTGTCTGCCATTGTTGGCACTTTTCGATTTAAGTTGGCTGGAGATAGCCAACTGTGCGTTTCTCCTTCAAGAGAGAATGTTTTCCATTAAAAAGAATCCCAACGATATTTTTTCGTTATCCCCAACGACATTTTTTTTATTCTTTAATTTTGTTGCAGTCATTTTCTCGTCATGTGCCTTATACTTTGGGCACTGGAATTATGAAGATGCAGAGGACCCAATTATGGGCAGTATTAACAGAATTAAGCATCAAGAAAAGGCAAATTATGCCGCATAATGCGGCACGATCTGTGGCAGTGTTGTTTTTGTAACTTCAACACCTATTAATACTGTCTAGGCAAAGTCACACCTGAATAGTACCAGTTTAGCACCTCAGTACAGCACTCAGAAACTCAAAGTTCATCAGTTAACCTTTGTAAAGGGTCAGCTGGTGTGTGGAACCACTGTTTTGGCACCATTTTAGCAGTTTTGGGTCCTTTTGAGCTGGAAATATTTTTTTGTGTGAAAACTGCAAATTATGCAGCAGATGGAAAATTAAATGCAAATGCAGGAAATCCTTAATTATAGAGGAAACGCATCAGCCGCCGAATCAAATGATTCCAGTGGCTCTACTTAAACTCAATACATTGAGCAGTTTGAAGCCAAAGCAACAAAGCATACACCTGCGCCCTGAATCACATATAGAACTTATATTTCTGTTAATATTCATAGAAAACGGTAATCGATTTGTAGTCCAGCGTGAGGTGCACTCTACCTGTGCCTCTATCTTTCCTCTTTTAACGGGCCCCATTACCTGCATCAAATGCAGATATCAAAGTCTGTTTCCCCCCAGACTCACTCTACTCACCAAGCCCAACCCCTTTAATGACTCTCATTTGTCTGCAGTGCCTGCGGGCACTCCTACACTCTGCTCCAATGTCACTTCTACTCCTGGAGAAAATTTAAACAGTTTCCTTATCAATATGAGATCCCTGCCAAAACACGCGGTGGAACTTTGGGACCTTCTTTTTTCCTCCTCTTACGATATAGGATTTCTTACTGAAACCTGGTTAACTCCCGCCTTTACCCCTTCCATCTCTGTAGCTCTCCCAGCCAATATTAAAATGCTCAGACTCGACAGGGTCAACAAGGTTGACGGGGGTATCACTATTATTTTTGACAAATATATTAAGGCGACAATAATTGATTCCATCTCTGAAGACTGGGTGGAATGTTGTGTTTTCAAATTGGACCTCTCCCCCAACCCTTCTTGGAAAGGTGCTTTGGTTTATCGTCCACCTGGCCCAAAAATAAATTTTTGCCATCGTCTCTTGGAATTCTTAGCCTCACACGCTCTCTTCTCCCAGCAGTTCCTTTTGCTGGGAGATTTTAACTTTTATGGCAATGACATTATGAATTCCGACACCAACCAACTTTTCTCGGACTTAGGAACTTTGGGACTACATCAATAAGTCTTAGGTCCCACACACTCGGCGGGCCACACCCTTGACTTAATTTTTTCAATGACTCCTCTAGTTAGCATCGACCCCCCCTAAACCCGTACTCTGGTCTGATCACTCACTGATCGGTTTTTCTCTATCCGCTCATAAGACCAACAGTCACCTCCCCCCCCATATGCCATAACAGATTATCTAGACAATGGCAAAAAGTCACCCCGCTGGCTTGGGCCAATGCACATGTGCCTCCTTTGCCTTCTGACATCACAGATGTAGATTTAGCACTCTCAAATTTTAACATGTCACTAAACGCAGTTTTTGACAAAATTGCCCCTTACAGCCATGGCAAAAAAATTTCCCATAGACCTCACGCCCCTCGGTATACTCTCGACCTAAGGACTAAGAAAGCCTCTTGTAAAAAATTGGAACGGAGATGGCGTTCGACTAATCTATCCGCTGACAAAATAACCTATAAACTGGCCATAACAGTCTATCACCCTAATATCAAGACAGCTTGTAAAACTCATATTGCAAAAACTATTGATGAAGCTGGGAACTCATCAAAAACTCTTTTTAAAATTCTCAATTCCTACATAAACCCTGCGACCTGCATCTCAGATCCAAGCCCATCGCAATCTCTCTATGACGCTTTGGCTGATCATTTTGAAGGCAAAATAAAGGAGATCTACCTAAACCTCCCGCCTATCATCCCTGTGAAGCCTATAGACCCTTCTCCCTGCATTGATTCTCCCATTAGTCTTTGTAATTTTATGGTAATCTCCACAGAAATCACCTCTAACCTTCTAAACTCTGTGAAGTCTGGCTCTCCTTCAGATATCTGCCCTCCTACAGTCCTGTCGAATCTTGCTTCCGAACTAGCACCGCAAATATGTTCCCTAATTAATCTATCAATAACTTCTGGGAAAGTGCCCTTAGACTGGAAGGCGGCCTTGATCAGGCCCATTCCAAAAAAAAACAACTCTGTTCCCACCGACTTGTCTAATTACCGCCCTATTTCCCTCCTCCTTTCATTGGCCAAGCTACTGGAAAAATATATTAACTATCAATTGACTACCTACCTTGAGACTAATAGACTACTAGACGACTCTCAGTCTGGTTTTAGACCCCTTCACAGTACAGAGACAGCCTTGCTTGTGGTCACTGACCATATTAAATGTTCGCTTGACGCTAATGTTCCGACAATATTGGTTTTATTAGATCTGTCAGCGGCGTTCGATACGCTGTATCACCCCCGACTTCTCGACAGACTCCATGATCTGGGGATTCAAGGAATGGCCCTTAAATGGTTAGCGGATTTCCTGTCACAAAGATCCCAAACAATCACCCTCGGCCCCTATAGGTCTAGAACGATGCCACTGACCTATGGAGTTCCTCAGGCTCCTGTTTGAGCCCTACGCTTTTTAATATTTACATGGCCCCTCTTGCTAAGATAGCCATAGGCTTTGGATTTGAGATTATCTCATACGCTGATGATACGCAGCTACTCTTCTCTTTTGGCTCTAATCTGTCAAAATCTAAAGCCCTGTTCTCTTCTGGGATGAAGGCAATACCCACCTGGATGTTGGATAACCGACTCCAACTCAATCCTACAAAAACTGAAATTATGCTATTCGGACAAGCCCAACTTTTCTGTGCCCCATAATGGTGGCCAGCTGAACTGGGCCCCAGCCCTTCACCTAAATTGGTAGTAAAAAATCTTGGTGTCCGCATAGATCAATCTCTTTCTATGAAAGAATACATCGTTGCCACCACAGTGTCCTGTTTTCATATGCTATGCCTGTGGAGAAGAGTTTTCCCCCTATTACCTCTTTCTTCAAGGAAAACCTTGGTTCAAGCCTTGGTAATTAGCCGCCTTGATTATGGCAACTCACTTCTGGCGTCCATCAATGAGAATCTACTGTCCGAACTCCAGGTGGTCGAAAACACTGCCGCAAGCCTTGACTGCAACCTCCCTCCGCGCTCGACCTCAGACCCTCTCCTGCGGTCCCTACAGTGGATTCCGGTAAAAAAAAAAAGAATCATTTTCAAATGATGTTGTATAACCCACCATGCCTTTCACGGCCAAGGGCCTTCCTTTCTAGCTGCTAAGATTCTGCCTTACACTCCAGTGAGACTCCTTAGATCCAGTGACAAAGCTCTGCCTAAAGTCCCCAGGTTTAAGAAGGCCAGAGCTCGCTGCAGATCTTTCTTGTTCCTTGCCCCTCATCTATGGAATAATCTGCCCATGCAGCTTCGTCTCTACGAAATCCATTTCCTTTTTAGGAAGATACTTAAGACTCACCTATTGTATTCAACTTCAGCTTGTCCTCTGCCCTTGTCTCGCGCCAAGATAGCCCTTAGGGGCTGATTCGAGCGCGTTAATAAATTAAAATAACATAACATAACATAGATACCCATCTATCACAGCCAAATTATAAAAAGTAAGTACACTGTTGTGAGAGACACATATACAAATCCTGAATGTAGTTCCAAATGTCAAGTCTTGCATTTATTGTGAAAACTGAGTATAGCAAATTGGCATAACATATAGATAGTTCATTTAAGGTTATACAACTGTGGCAGCTTTTCCTTCTGTAACATTGATTATCTTGATCAATATACAGAAAAAGAAACAGAGCAAATATGCCAGTGGCAAATGCATTAATGTTGATACAGCCAACACATGGTTTGGGACATTCATAACTTCTTCAAGGCGTATCTATAACTTCATCTGTGTTCATAATAGAAGAAAATTATTCATGCTATATTATCTTCACTCAACGTTATTGAGACCCAATGTTGTCACAAAGGAATCCAGGATTGAAGTCCAATTAATTTTGCTATAGCTCCTTCAGTTACGGTAATTTGAAAAGCGTGAGATTAAATGTTCTCCCAAGGTACAAATAATGAAAAAATATTTCTTCATTAAGATATGAATATATAAATATGCAAGTATGTGATTGGATGACCTCTCTTGCGATCCTTTATTGCAGGTGAAATCTTAGTGGTGGAGCTCCTCTAAGTTTAAAAAAATTTACATTTAAAGGGATAATGGAATAATATTGAAGCCCATGGACAATTAAGCTATCAATAGCGTGTAGGTCAAAGGTTCATCATAAACATGTAACATGCCTGTTCTCTTTAAGTCTCCACGTCACTCTGCCAATTATATCATGGGTGTTTTATTATGATGAGCCGCTGGCCAACACTCTATTGATATCTTGATTGTCCATGGGCTCCAATATTATTCCATTATCCTGTTGCATTGCCGTGTAAACTGCTCTAACTAGCACATCCACTCCAGATGAAGAAAGGAGGAGCCCGTGGGCATGAACAGTTTAGGTAGCCACAAAGAGTGCTCTAGAGGGTCTACCCAGGAGTGTTAAAGGAACACCCCACGCCATTAAATGGTTATATGTAGCCATGATAAATGGCATATGGGGCCGTTCGAGGGACATCAGGATGTATCCAGGAGCAAGCATTGGCAAAGCCAATAGGTCTCACCTATGCAAGAGCTATTGGCTTTGTCAATGTGTTTTAGCCATTGTGTACACCAGCGTGGCTACTGTTCAGCATGGCGTAAAGTTTGTGGCATAGAGAAGAGTGGACTAGTGTGGAGTGGCATAAAGTGGCATAAGGTAGCATAGAGTGTCATAGAGCGGAGCGTCACAGCATGGTAGAATGCAGTGGTGTAGATTGGAGTGGTGCAAAGTAGACTAGAGTGGCCTAGAGTGCAGTGACTTAGAGTGCATTGGTGCAGAGTAGAGTGCAATAGTGTAGAGTGGTGCAGAGTAGAGTAGATTGGCATAGAGTGCTGTGGCATAGAGTGCAGTGGCATATAGTGCAGTGATGCAGAGTAGAGTGCAGTGGCATAGAGTAGTGGAGAGTAGAGAGTAGAGTGCAGTGGCATAGAGTTCAGTCATGTAGAGCAGAGTGGCATAGAGTAGAGTGGCATTGAGTAGAGCAGTGCAGAATAAACTGCAGTGGTGTAGAGTGGAGTGCTGCAGATTGAAGTGGCATAAAGTGCAGTGGCATAGAGTGATGCAGAGTAGAGTGGTGCAGGGTGTAGTGACAGAGTGAATTGGCGGAGAGTAGCATAGAGGGGTGAGAATAGAGTGCAGTGGCGTAGAGTGCAGTAGCATAGAGTGCAGTCACGCAGAGGAGAGTGGCATAGAGTGCAGTGGCATAGTGTGGAGTGGTGCAGAGTAGAGTAGATTGGCATTGAGGAGAGTGGTGCAGAGTAGAATAGAGTGGTGTAGAGTGCAGTGATGCAGACTGTAGTGGTGTAGAGTGGAGTGTCTTAAAGTGCAGTAGCATAGAGTGGAGTGTTGCAGAGTTGAGTATAGTGGCATAGAAAGCAGTAGTGCAGAGCAGTGGCATAGAGTATAGTGGCGTAGAGTGCAGTGGTGCAGACTAGAGTGCTGTGGCATAGAGTGGTGCAGAGTAGCTTGGTGTAGAGTACAGTGGCATAGGGTAGAATGGAGTGCTGCAGAGTGCAGTGGCATAGAGCTTGCAGAGTAGAGTGGCATAGAGTGGAGAGTGCATTGGCATAGAGTGGCCTAGAGCAGAGTGGCGCAGAGTAGAGTGGAGTGGCGTAGAGTGCAGTGGTGCAGAGTAGAGTGTCGTAGAGTGCAATGGCGTAGTGTTGAGTGGTGCAAACTAGAGTAGAGTGGCATAGATTACAGTCGTGCAGAGTAGAATATAGTGACATAGAGTGCAGTAATGTAGAGTGCAATGGTGTAGAGTAGTGTGGTGTAAAGTGGAGTGGTGTAGAGTAGAGTTTTGCAAGGAAGAGTATAGTGGCATAGAGTGTGGTGGTGCAAATGTGGATTGGAGTAGAGTGTAGTGGCATAGAGTGCTTTGATTTTGAGTAAAGTGATGTAGAGTGCATTGGCATAGAGTGCAGTTAGCATAGAGCACAGTGGTGAAGAGTTGAGTGGCGTAGAGTGCAGTGCATAGAGTGGATTGTTTCACAGTAGAGTGAAATGATGTAGAGTGGAGTGATACAGTGTAGGGTGGAGTGGTGCTGGGTAGAGTTCAGTGGCATTGAGTAGCGTGGCATAGAGTAGAGTGGCATAGAGTATAGTGGTGCAGAGTTGATTAGAGTGGCATAGAGTGCAGTGGCGCAGAGTGGAGTGGTACAGAATAGAGTGCATTGGCATAGAGTGCATTGGTGTAGAGTGCATTGGCGTAGAGTGTGTTGGCGTAGAGTACAGTGGCATAGAGTGCAGTGTGGCAGACTAGTGAGGCATGGAGTGGCGTACAGTGGAGTTAAACGCTGTTATGTTCTTGAAAAAAACCTTTCACAGCAAGAGTGTCACATAAATCCTCTCACTTTGAAGTCAGAGAAAGAAAAGAAATCACCAAGCTCCCTTGGAAGACAGAGCCTCACATGTGACCTCTGTCTTTGAATGCACAGCAAATGTGAAAGATAAGAACAAGATTTAAAACTATGCAAAGAACCACATACTTAGAATGATGGATTTGAACGCTTTCTATGTTGTTAAACCAATAAAAAGAGTTGGAAAAAAAAGATTTAGAGGCCTGTTTACAGAAAGAGAGCACGCTGAAGGATACAGTAAATAGGTATATGCCCTTCCCGAGGGACAAACTCAAGCTGGACAGCCTAAAACAAATAAAACCAGCAAATAGAAAACAAGCAAATGTGAGTTACAAACCACAAAGACAATGGTAAACAATGGGAAAAGTGCATTCCCAGGGAAGCTTTCTAGAAATCCCCAAGATGTCTTTAGCAAAACAGACAGCTCTGCTGTATGGTAGGCTTCGACCTAAAAATGCCCTTTAGATCCATAAAGAAAGGTGAAGTCTACAGCTTGCACAGGTCATAGGCAACTGATAGAAAATGCACTCTAATGTTTATCCAAAAAGACAGAGGAGCATCCCTCAGCATGCATTGGCTACAGGCAATTTTAATAAATGCTTTGTATGGTTCAACTAGAAGTAACAAAGGAGCAGGCCAATGCGTGCACTGGAAATAGTGTAATTGATATACGGGCTCAACTCACGAACAACAGAATAGTAGTTCATTGCATGGACTAGTTACATTCAACCATGGTATCCTCGGTTTATATTACTCTTGTATGTTTCTAGTTTTTGATGGAATGAAATTCAATAACTTAAGTTTTATGGAAAAAATTGTTAGTGGGGGTCCTTCGTCCTGATTTAGGGAAAAGCAGAGTCTTTACTTCCTTCTTGAATTTCAGGTGGTCTTCTATGTTTCTTGTCTTTACAGGAAAAACATTGCACGGTTTGCCACTTGTTCCGAGAATGATCTACCTCTGCTCTTCCGCTTGTCAGGTGTTTTGGACACAAACGTGCTACATTAAGGCAGAGTTTTTTCTTATATGAGTATTTCTGGAATTAAGTCCAGAAGGCCCAATAAACAATACAGAGTGCCATGAAAGCAGAGCCTCTGGCTATAGGGATCCAGCGATTTACTTCAAGTACTGGCATGATGTACTCACATGGGTATAGATCTAGACGTTGTCTGGCTGCAGCATTTTGGATCCGTTGCAATTCACAAATTAGGGAGAGCTGAGCCCCTAGGTACAGATCAATGATGAGGTCGGAGCAACTCTTGACAGGTTAAGCATCTTCCACCGTCTATAAATAGTTGTGTTTGTCACTGTACTTGCAGATGTTGTTCTGGTTGAGAGGTTTACAGGGCAGGAGATGAGATGATTGTCAGCCCAGAGTATTGAGGAAATTCCTCTTATTTTGATGAGTGACTAAAATTTTAAGGATCTGATCGGATGGGAGCGTGGGCATACAAACCAAAGAATTGAAATAGGAAGTAATGCTGAATTCTAAAGGGCAACAAACAGGGAAAGACAGACTTGAAAAGAGAAACAAGGCAATGGCACAGACTGACTGTTGTTGACTCAGCACGGTCCAGCCACTTTAGAACGATCATTATGAGACTTGCCTATTGCAGGCTGTGTACCAAGATGTTATGGTTGATGTCTTAAATGCTTCAGAAATAATTACTACAATCAAAGGTCAAAAACAGCCACCATCAGCTGCCAAAAGCACATCATGTAAGTTGGAAACCAATCCCATTTTCATTCCTTTTACATGCTGGAGGCCTGCCTGAAATGGTACACCAGGGCAGATGAATCTACAATGTTACAAATATGAATGGGGAAAGCCTGTTCTAGTGTTCAGCCCTAAGTGGGATGAGGTATAGATATAAATCTCCCTGAATCCATAAAATCTCATGAAAGTTGTGGGGCCTAACTTATGTTTTTACTTTACAAGACTCACCAGTGCGTATGCCCAGTGAAGGTGTTCTGCCCTTCGACAAGAGCCACATAGCCTGACTTTGCTGAAAGGAGATCACCCACAGTGCTTCTTCCTAGTGGGGCTGCAACTGCCTCCTAATTGTACTGGTGGTGGCAGCAAAATATTGTTCAGTGGCCAAAGCCTTTTTACCTGCACCCTTACTGTGCAGGTGGCCTACCAGATCTCCCCTCTATGGCTTAGACCCACATAACTGTGCTGTGTGTATAGGCATCTGCATCTGTTGAGTGTGCTGACCTTGCCTGTGTGTCACCTGTATAGAAGGTGTCTATTTTGGATCCTATGTGCATGATTGCCTTAGATGCTGGTTTATCTGGTAGGGTATTCTTTGTCCATGATGGACTAGTTACCACACACACAAACACACACACTAATGCATTTAATTTTTATTGTGTGAGATGTGCAACATTTAGTAACATTGCTATACCAAGCCTTGGTAGGAATGAGGAAGTGCAAACTTACAGAAACGTGGTCCAGTGATAGATGTAGGGAATGGCAATTCTCCAAGTGAAATGCACAGGGAATCTGGATTTCATTAAAGACACGAAGGCTACCATTATACATTAATCCTTTTAATGCTACTCCTGCAGCAGTTTAAAGAAACACATAACTTCACAAAACAACCAACAGCCTAGAATTAGAATCTTCTCCACCGCATAAATAGATCCCTCCTGGAATGTTCTTCCTCTTTTAAATGCAAAACCCTTCAACTAATTTCAAACGCTTGTCTGTTCTTCCAATCCACGAATCTGCTTATCTTCTGACCCTTGCAACATCAGTGATGACTCTCTAGAACAATAATAAACAATAATATTCTTTCCAAGCAAAACATTACTATATTTAAACATAAAACATCTTTATTTACCTTCTAAATCTCTGAATCGAACATTATTTTTCTTTTTTCTTTCCTTTTTTTATGCATCCTGTTAGAACTGGGAGTCTCTAGTTGGCAGTGGTATGCACCATGTACAAGCAGGGACCCTTCCTTCTAGTCAGGATAAGTAAACTACACACCTAACGTTGCGTGTGCTCACTCTCTGGTAGGTTGGCACAGAGCAGTCAGGCTAAACTACAGAGGCAATGTGTAAAGCATTTGTATATAACCCACAATAACACAGTGAAAGCACCACAAATGGACACCACACCAGTTTAGAAAAATAAAGTATCTTCATCTAAACCAAACAAGACCAAAATGACAAAAATCCAACGTACACAACTCTAAATATGATTTTTAAAAGATAAAAGCAGTTCTGTCCATAGATAAATATGGATCAGCCACTTTTGGTGCAAAGTACCCGGGATGCATCAAAACTCACAAGCAAAACAAGCGCAGGGAAGGCGATATGTTGGTTCCTTGCGCCAGGGGAGTGGATGCATTGGTTCCTTGTTCGAGGGGAGGTTATGGGTCGGTTCCTTACTGCCACGCAGGGGAGGTGATGTGTCGGTTCCTTACTGGAGAGAAGGTGATGCGTTGGTTTCTTACTGCCCGGGCAGGTGATGCGTCAGTTTCTTACTGCAGCTCCAGCGTTGTAGCAAATTTGGTGCACAGATGCGATGGGTGAGAAAATCCAGGCGCTGCGTCGATTTCAGCAGTTGCAGACAGGTGACGCGTCGATTTTTCAAGGCGCACAGCTGGGCTTGCGTCAAAATCAGGGTGGTGGTCTCAGAATTCCAGAGACCAGTGCGCTGAACTCGGCGAGTGGCGATTCTTCGGGCCGCGGGCAGACGCTGCGTCAATTTCTTAGGCCTCATGCCGGCGGTGCATGAAAGTTTCTCCTGCACTGTGGTGCTGCGTAGTAAAAACAGGCACTGGAAAGGCGAGACGTGGATTTTCACCAACAGGAGCAGCAAAACAACCTCCAAGGCCCAGGAATGGAGTTTGGCACCACAAGGCAGGTCAGAACTCCCAGCAGTGGAGTCCAGGGATGCTGCAGGTTTATTTATTTATTTATGTTTTTTTATATAGAGTGAACTTTACCCGAAGGTGTCAGAGCTCTTTATAATAGAACCAGTTACATTACATAAGGACTTCTGAGTACATGAATAACATAACTGATACAAACATATAAACTCTAAAATCACATAAGAATGGTAGTAAGTACATGAGTCTACAACAGATACTAGTGGTTAGAGTTACATATATACAAGTTGCAAATTCACTCAAGATCACATTTTAAGAAGAGTTGAAGTGATTAGGGTTGGACAATTATATATTACATATTTACAGAGCATGATGTTCTCGCCATTGCTGGGGTTCTTGCAGTGCCCGTTCAGCCAGGCCTTCAGGGTGCTATTGCACTCACGGGCGGTGATCTTGGGCCTGGAAGGATCCCCGAGCTGGTAATGGCTGTAGGGGTAGAAGGCCGGGTGGTGGTGTGCGGAGGCGGCATGCTGGATCCAGGGGCTGTTCTTGAGTTCGTACCACAAAGTCAGGCCTCCCGCTGGGATCATGCACCCACAGCACCACTGGGTCCCGACCTCCACGCCGCAGGGTCTGTCCTCGAGGCACACCTGTGGGGGCTCTATCGCTATTCCATCGCCCCTTTCACAGGCTCCTGGCCTCTCTTGGCAGCAGGCCTCCGGTGCCAATGGGTCTTGCTCAGCCACTAGTCACAGCCCTCCTCCGCCATCTTAAGGGCCGCACGTGTCTCCGTGGCCATCGGACGCTGACTGCCAAAACCAGTGCTGTTCATTTCTCTGGACACGGCACTCATCACTGGGGGGTCCAGAGAGGTTCCATCTGAGCTCACCGGTGCTCCCTGGGCCCTTATCGCCTGCAGGATGTCATCGGATCAGGTGAAGTCTTTATACCCCTGAAACTGCAGAACAGGAGGCAAGCTCTACATCAAGCCCTTGGAGATCTTCTCAAGATTCACAGCAACGTTCAGTCTTTGTCCACGTTAAGGCAGAAGCAGGCAACTGCAGGCCAACCCCGCTAAGCAACGTACAGCAAAGGGCAGTACTCCTCCTCACAGCTCTTTTGCCCTTGTCCTTGTCAGAGGTTCCTCTTTATTCCAGAAGTAATCTAAAGTTATGGGAATTTAGGTCTACTACTTATACCCCTTTTCCCTTTGAAGTCTTTGTTTAGAAAGTCTTTCTTGCTCAGTAAAACCAGTTCTGTCCTCCCTGGTCCAGCTTCACTACAGGAGGTGGAGGCAGCATTGTGCAGAGCAAACACAGCCTATTCAGGTGCTAGTGATACCGTCTCCCACCACTCTAAATGCAGAAAGGTCTATTCAGCCTGGCTATGAGTCACCCAGGAGAGACAGGACACACCTCAACCCTCCCCTGTGACTGTCTAGAGTGAATGCACATCCCCAGCTCATGTCACTCCAAAGCCAGACGGTAAATACACAAACAGGCACACAAGATGGTTAAACAAGAAAATGCCCACTTTTTAAAAGTGCCATTTTCAAACACACAATTAAAAAACACCTTCATTAAAAGGTGAGTTATTAAATTCTGAGTTCAGAGAGCCTAAACTCCAACTCTCTAGCTGTTCCCAATGTAAAGGTACACTTGAAAAAGTGATACAAGGAAGCTCCCATGTTAGCCTATGGGAGAGCTAGTCATTGCAATAGTGAACAATGAAATTGGCAGTATTCTCTCTATCAGGACATGTAAAACCCGCCAGTACATGTCCTACCTTTCACATACAGTATGCCCTGCCTATGGGGGTACCTTGGGCCTACCTTAGGGATGCCTTACGTGTAAGAAAAGGGAAGGTTAGGACCTGGCAAGTGGGTGCACTTGCCAGGTCGACATGGCATTTAAAACTGCACTCACAGACACTGCAGTGGCAGGTCTGAGTCACATTTGAAAGAGCTACTTGTGTGGGTGGCACAACCAGTGCTGCAGGTCCACTAGTAGCATTTGATTTACAGGTCCTGGGCACACACAGTGCACTCTACTAGGGACTTACCAGTAAATCAAATATGCCAATCATGGAGAACCAATCCGAATTACAATTTACACAGGGAGCACTTGCACTTTGGCACTGATTAGCAGTGGTAAAGTGCCCAGAGCACCTAAACAAGCAAAAACGAAGTCCAGCACATAGGCAAAAATACAGGAGGCAAAGGCAAAAAGTCAGGGGAAACCGCACCAAGGATGCCAGGTCTAACAGATCCTCAAAGGGAGAGGAGGGAGGGATAATGCTAGCCTCCATGTCTTTAATGAAATCCAGGTTTTCTGTGCATTTCACTTGGGGAATCACCATTTCATTATAAGACCAGAGGCTATCATTATGCATGTTGGTAGCTCTCCAACACCACATTTTCCATATGCTCAATTGGTTTACAGTAATACTGTGCAAAAACACTCCTACAATCTTCCTCCATTCCAAAATGCTGTGCTAGCCATTGCTCTCCTCATAGAATGTGCTTTAAACCTTTGTTAATAAATTCCTGCTTGTTCCATAGTCCATTTTATCTATCTTGCCATAGTTGCTGATGTTACTGCTTTAAATGACTTTACAAATGAAATCAACAAATTGGCTTACCCCATCTGGTCTGAATTCTTCCACTCTACTCTCATACTTCTTCATACATTATACCACATAAAGTTTCTTACATTTTTCAAACTTTGGATAGGAAATTGATTCCGACATTATTTCCGTTCTGTTCCTAATGTCAAACATTACGCCAACTGGACCATAAAACCTATTCCTTACCTCCAACGCCCTCACATCCAACTCTCTGCGGCATGAAATCAAACACAATAGAGATGCCAACTTCATTGTCAATCTCTTCAAATCCAAATATATTTTACTTGCCCATGAATTCAACAAAGATAACACCATATTCCCAATACCACAATGCACTGTACTTAACAGTAGGAGATCTTCTCAACCTAATACTCTTCAAAACTCTACACACCAAAATGAGTTTACCTACACTTCTCGCATCAACTGGACTATGACCTGCAGGAACTGCTGATCTATAACAATGTATAGTCCTGTAACTAAGTCCTCTCTCAAATTGTTCCACTAGGAAATTCACCCCTCCACTATAGGAGCCTCCATGGAATCCAAATTCCTCTCCATGCACCAACATACCCATACTCCTACGTCGTGTACCTGGTGCCCACGATTCCTCGTGCCACTCATCTTTCTTTCCCGGAAGGCCAGAGAAACAAGAAGATCTCTTGACACTTTCGAAACAAGTCATTTCAAAATCCTCAACTGCACCATGGGATGTTCTTCTCCATCCCTGTCACTCAGCAGCCCTTCTCTCACTGGCAGCATGTAGTGTACATCGCAATTGAGTTCCATGAGCATTGCACACTATGCTTGAGACCCCCAAAATGGAGTTACCAACACTATCTGACATTTCACTCTCCTCACTTTCTGCAAAGCCCTCTGAATCATTACAAATGGAGGAAATACATAGGATCTTTCTCCTTTCCAATTCAATTGAGAAGCCTCCACGGCTACTGCACCTGGATCCGGCATCCAGCTGTAATACCTCTCTATTTGATATGCCAGCCTGCTCTCAAAAAGATCTACCTCTAGAGGTCCCCATTCCTAATCTATTCTCCTGAAACACTCCTGAAACAGCTTCCAATCGCTGAAATCTTTCAAAAATCTTGAATTCCAGACCGCAGTACATTCTCCTTCCCAGGTAAATACTCCGCTCTCTGACTTATTTTGTGTTTTAACAAAAAGTCCAAAGCTCCTTCACCAAATCCGAAGGGATCTGCTGCCCCCTAATCAACTTAGATAAGTCACCCCAGAACATTGTCCATCTTCAAAAGTATTGCACTGTCTTTCAAAACATGTCTGAAACTCATGAGCGCATAAAGACCTGCTGTCAACTCTAAACAATTTAGGTGCTACTCTCTCTCCACACTTGACCACAATCCACCAGTCTCCTGTACACATAAACGAGAACCGCAATCAGACAAACTTGCATCAGCCTCCATTACAAAATCCGAAACGCAACCAAAAATGGCTTTACCATTGCAAGCTTCCAAATTGTCTAACCACCAAAATAACTCCTTCTTTGCTTTCTGATCAAGACTCATCTTGTCGCCATACCATAAGCCTCTTCTTTGATACTCCGTCTTCACTCTCTCTCTCTCTCTCTCTCTCTCTCTCTCTCTCTGTCTCTCTCTCTCTCTCTCTCTCTATCGAGAGAGAGAGAGAGAGAGACAGAGAGAGAGAGCCCGATAATTTAAAGGACCTGGGAAAACTGCCTGAATTGAAGATGATAACAAGCCTATTAATCTCGCCAGTTCGCGTAAAGTCAAATATTCCTTCCTTAACATATATTGAATCTCTTTTTTTATTTTGTTCACTTGCATTGCTGGCAATGACAAAGTCACATTGACTGTGTCTATTGTGAAATCCCAAAATTCCAATGTTTGTGTTGGCCTCAAAATCTTTCAGTAACTGCTCCAAACACTGTGACATTACTAATGTGTTGTCCAAATAAAAAATCATCTAAATTCCTCTCAGAAATGATACCACTGACCTCAATACCTTGGTGAAACACCATGGTGCCGAGAATAGACCAAAAGGGAGACATAGAAACTGGAAAATCAGACCTTGCCATTGGAACTGAAGGTATGACTAACTGCTCTCCGCCATAGGTATTGTAAAGTAAGCATATTTCAGATCTACTTTACCAACCAATCGTTCTTCAACAGCATATCTCTCAAAAGATGGATACCTTTCATCTTGAAATATCTGTAAACCAGAAATGTGTTCAACTTTCTCAAATTTATTACAGGCATCCAACCCTTGTCTTTCTTCTATACCAGAAATAGTGTACTCACAATCGCCTTGTCCTTCTCGCCCAATTGTGCAATTGCTCCTTTCTCCAAGATTATCCTTATCTCTCCATCCGTTGCTGACTGCTGATCCTTGTTCAAAACAAACTTCCTTGGTTCTCGGTATTTTATAGGTACTTCTGTGAATTCTATCCTGAAACCCTGAATCGTCTCTAGGACCCAAGGATCTGATGTAACCTTCTCCCAAACATTGATAATCATTATTAACCGACCACCAACTTTTTCTTGGAAAGAGCCAACTGTAGTCACTGTACTCACCTTAGAATCCAGAAGCTCCTTGGCTTTGTGCTGCTAAGGACACCTTTCTCCTTATTGGTAAGACGACTCACTACTCCTCTTATACTTGTTTTCTTTTGTTCTAAATGTTTCGTTTTCCTTTTCTTCTTTCCACTTTTTTCATTACTATCAGAAACTCCTTCTGAAAAGGTCCAGTAGTAATTGTCAGAGCCTATGTTTCTCTTTCTTTTATCCATCATTTTTTCAATAGCTTCTTCACAGAATTCCTCATCTCGTGTTGAATCAACCATTTAATGATCTTCTTGCTTAACTTTCCCTCTGGGAACTAATCTACACCTTTCTATTTCTCCGAAGACATCCTTCACCACCGTTAACTAAAATATTCTTCACAAACCAAATCCTCACAAACTTTGCCCACTTGCCCAGTATTACACTGGAAGAAACTGGCATTCAACTGTCAAAACACGACGTGAGCCACAATCCCGTCAGCATATTCCCATTGCCAATACACTATTCTAGCCCAAAGCAATATGGCCGCCAAAACTTGCAAGATGTCTTCACGAGTATGCTTCAGAATGGAGACGCTACCCTTGTTTAATCTAAACTGTCAGCTGTCGACTTGCGCCTGTGCTAATGCACACCATACAGCTGTCCCTGCTCGAGCCTTGCCTTCGACTTGTTGATCCCTGCATGCGAGCCTCGTGCTCAGAACGCGCCCGCTTGAGCTCAAGGAGCACCGCTCAGCTGCTACCGGCTCATGGGTTATGCTCTTGGCTCGCGTTTAAGGTAATTGCGTGCCGATGAGCTCGTTGCCTGAAAACAACTGCCCTCACATCTCGTGTTGAAACCAACACGCGATATGGGTTCTTAAAATCACACAGACAATGTCCTAATGTACGCATTTTTATGGTACCAGTAAGTTACTTAAGATCTTAATGTAAATACATAATACATCTTTTACATGGTCTCATACATGTACTGTACAGATGTATATACTGAATCTATCAAATTGATTCTAATATTGCACAAACATAATCCGTACATCGTTCCCATAAACTAGAAATCCTCAAAACCTGATATACTCATTTAAATCTCTCCATACCATCTAAATTCATTAAAAAATGCTACTTATCAGTCCCAGGTGCAGCATTGAAAAGAGGAAGAACATTCGAGACGGGGTCTATTTATGTGTTGGAGAAGATTCTAATTCTAGACTGGTGGTTGTTTTGTGATGTTATGTATTTCTTTAATCTGCTGCAGGAGTAGTATTAAAAGGACAAATGCATAATGATAGCCTCCAGTCTTGTAACGAAATTAGGAGACGTTGACTGGAAGCTAGTACTGAGCTACACACAGCATATATCCCAGAGCACCCACTTTAAGCTTTTACAATTTACCTTTTTGCACAGAATCTCCCCCTCGCCCCGGGGGTAGGTAAAATATATTAATTGGTGTCAGCAATCTGTCCTGGATGTGTTACTGACAAGCCTGTCTTTTTTTTCTTCAATGTTGTGGAGCTGCCCGATTATAGCGAAATATTGGGAAATGTTATTGGCGCTATTTATTGAAACAACAGGGGGGACTGGACTAAAGAATCCTGAAGTGTGTTTGCTCAGGCTAATTTCCCGACCCAGACAAAAAGTAAGTAATAAAATCTTGAACTTCGCACTACTAATGGCTCCATGGGGTATCACCATGGACTTGGTATCAATAAGAGCCCATGACATAGCACAACGTGTGAGTCTAGAGTTTAGTGCTTGTGGTAAAAAAGAGAAGAGGATGGACGCCATTGGTCCAAAACTGGAATCAGTTGCTAATAAAGATTGAGGCTAAGAGGAATAACGACAGACCGCCCTGAATTTTCTAGTAGGAAGCCAAGGCTCACATTTTGTGTAGATTACTCTGCTTGTACAGTAGAGTGGTTATAAACATCTCATTGAACCCGGTGCCCACAATTTGATGGAAATGGTTCTATTGAAGCATTGTAATACATGATCTTATTAATATTGAACCACTAATGTAATGTCTGCCTAGAAAAAAATACCTTTCACAATATACAAATGTATGTTTGAACAAACATAATGGGTGTACCTATGAGGCCAAAACTGTGTACATAAATAGAGGCCATTGACTCTCACCTGAGCTACTGCATTGCAGTGCAAGTCTGGAAAACCTGTCTAGCTCTGCTGTACTGCCAGAGATTGCAAGATTTGTGTTTTTTCCATTTTCCCTCTTTTCGCCTCATGAGAAGATCCTCGATCATGATACATTATTGAGAATATATTTAGAAAAGAGAGAATGGAAAAATGGGAGCCAAATCTAATCATGTAGGTAGAAGATAATGTAAATGGAATGCCATATGAAATTTTCTTTCTGAACTGCCCGTATGATCTATTGCTTTCTAAACATTTTATAAAGAATATAGGGGCTAACTATGATGATGGTGGGACCGCCACTTACAGCCCATCGTGGCGGTCCCACTGCCATCGGAACCATCTTATAAGCACGGCGGGCGTATGGTTAGCGGTCGGCAAGACCGACCGCCACGCATCCACCGGCTCCTTTAGCCCGCCGGTGCGGCGGAGAGGGTTGTATTCCCTACCATGGTGGCGGTGCCTGCCAGGCATTGCCGTAGGGATTACAATGTCCCTTTCCACCCGCCTTTTCATGACGGTTAACCTGCAATGAAAAGGCAGGCGGAAAGGGACTTTGGGGGCCCGTAGCGGGCCCCCCTTCCCCCATGGACCTCCGATATGGAACATTTTATAAAGAATATAGGGGATAATTATGATGACGGTGGGACAGCCACTGACAGCCTATCGGTGGTGGTCCCACCTCCATCGGAACCATCTTATACGCCCGCCATATTACAATAGCGGGCGGATGGTTAGCGGTCGCCAAGACCGACCGCCACGCATCCCACGGGCTCCTTGAGCCCACTGGTGCAGCGGAGGGGGTTGTATTCCCTACCATGGTGGTGGTGCTTGCCAGGCACTGTGGTAGGGATTACAATGTCCCTTTCCACCCGCCTTTTCATGGCGGTTAACCCGCTGTGAAAAGGCAGGCGGAAAGGGACTTTGGGGGCCCATAGCGGGCCCCCATTAAACTCTAGACCTCCGATATGGGCACTGAGGGGCACCTATGGTGCCCCCCTACATATCCCTGCGCCATGTGGCAGGCACCGCGTGGTGCCTGCCACATAGTTCAGGGATATGTCAGGTGTCCCTATTTTGCATTGCGGCAGGTGCTGTTGCCAGCAGCACCCGATGCAATGCAAAGAATAGGCATTGCGACCCCTGTGGTGGCGGTCGCATCATAATGCCTAGGTCGGGACCGCCGAAAGCCCGTCGTCCGCCCGCCATCCTAATCAGTCCCTTAGTGCTGAAAAAAGAACCATTTACCCACCATTTTCTTAAAATTGTCTTAGCCACGCCAGATATGCAACAGAGCTACGGAGGATCGGGCTTGACTGGCACATCATGAAAGTGCTGGAATATTTCATAATTGCCATTTCCCTTTCAGAGCCTATGGCGCTTGAGCATATGAATGTGAAAATGTGCTGGAAAATGCAATTCTTCTACCCCATTTTTTCTAAACTTTTCTCAGGGACAAAGCTCCCTCCTTAATCCCCCTTGAGCCAATGGTGCTCACTCGCTGCAATTCAGTACTGGTATTACGTCCCACTATTTTCTGCCACTGGTCCTGTCTCAACTTTAACCCTTTGACAGTGCCCTCCTCTAGCCTTCTCTAACAGTGACTTCAGCATCCCTGACAGTGCTTCCCTTTACACTGCCCTCTATCACAGAGCCCGTCTCTGCTCTCTTTCATTGTAGCTACTACAGTCCATGCCTTCACTTCCGGTGATATCACATAAATTCAAGATTATGTCTTACAGCTCTGGCCAGTTCCCCAATTCTTTCCCCACCAGGGAAACTTGGAAATTGCCTTCCTGGACAAAACAAGGGAAATAGGAGGAAATTTGGGCATGGTGGGACATAAACACGTGGAAACAACGGAGTCGGGGGAGACATGAGGAACTACTGGGTAATAACATGGAACACCGATGTAGAGAAAAACTGGGAGATGCAGAGAGACAAAGGGAAACAGGACAACACTTGAGGAGACAGCAAAACTAGGATTCATGAGCAGAAACTGAATCAGGGGACATGGTGTCACACAGAGACATTCAAGCGTACACATGGAGACATTTGTTTTCTATTCATTTTGTTTGGGTTTTTGTAAAGCACTAGAAACCATCAGGCAGTTGTCTTTGAGCACTTTGGGTCCACTACATCAGTGCAGCGAACAAATAACAGAATTTATAGGTGACAACTAGAACCATTGACTAATAGCAAGATGATAAAGCCTTAGAAGAGTTAATAAAGTCTGATTCTAAGGGCCCAATTCACAAACTGCATTTTGTAGTACGTAAAGTAGTACTACTCATGTACTAAAATATGCAATTCACAAACCTATGACCTGAGACCTCTGACTCTCTTGTCTTTTCTGTGCATACACGTAGGTATACAAATTTGTTGTAAAAGTGGGCGGGACTAGGGGGAGTGGTGGGAAAATAATTACTACAATACAGGAGACGTTTAGGGAAATTTAAGGAGAATTTTGGAGGGACATGCAAATACAAAACACACACCCACAAAAAAATACAACAATTGCAAATAATAAAATACACTTCTGAAGTTACTAAAGTACCAAAGGTGTTGAAATAGGCTCTAATGTACTCCAGCCTATCCTCCAAGCATCACGCCTGGCCAACCACTGGTATGGAAACATACTACCATAGAAAACAATGGAGTCAGGGAATTAAAATAACATCCCATAGGTGCTAACATTATAAATTAAATTAGTTTTCCATTTAAACTTACATAAATTATGTCCATTCACACACAATATGAATATATATATATATGTGTGTGTGTGTATATATATATATATATATATATATATATATATATATATACAATTTCTCCGCTTTATCCACTAGGTAGTTTGGACACAAAGACACGGGCCACAAAGTAAGTGCTGGGATTTTTTATTGGTAGTCCGCCATTACGCGTTTCAGCCCGTCCGGGCCTTGATCACATGAAAAGCGCTACGTGTTTTTTCGTTCTATTTAAAGTGACAAAGTGCATTTTGCAAACCATTCAATTCATAAAGAGCAAAGACACACTATTAGTTACCATAGTGTCTTGGGTACAGAGTTTATAAAAACATTTTCAATTCTGATCGTCATTAAAAAATGTTTATAAAACCAATCAATAAATAATACAATGCTAAAATTTCATAAAATATAATTGAAAAAATAGCAGCATAGATTATTTGCGTTATTGCATTTCTTTTGCTCATTGTACCATCTACTGTGCCTGTTGTTGATCAGCCATTGAGTCTCTCTATTGGTGGTGCTTAGTTTATCATTTTATACATCATAAACAACATAGTGCACCACCGTCATGATTATCTCTATCTAATCAATTTATAGAATCGTTATGCAATTAAAGGGCTGGTGCTTAATGTGCTATATTAGTGCAACAACTATATAAAGTGCATGTCACATCATAAAGTGCATTTGTGTGTGTTAAAAAACCAAAGTTTAATTGGTTAAGGGATTTAGCAGCAGATGATTTATGGAGAATAGACATCCAGGTGTTTCATAATCTTGGTTTAAATACCATGTGTTCACCTTTTGTGTTTTGTACTCTCAGGATCAATCCGTATAAGAATGGATACTCTTTCATAAGAGCCATACCATAGTTATTCTTACATACAATACCCTCCTTATGGTTGTATTTCATCTACCTAAAGATCAATACCCATCTTATCTTTTGTATCTTTTTGTTATCATTTGTGCGGACTAGAGGCAAGTATACAAATCTTCTGTTGTATTCAAACCTCCTGGGCTCTTAGAGTCGAGCTCCAGTATATATTGAGTTTTTAGTTTTCTCAATATGCCCTCTCTGTTTCCCCCTCTCCTGTTCAAGGGTACTGCGTCAATGATGTAATATTTTAAGTGTTCCAGATTGTTTGCATGTTTCTCCCTAAAATGTCGAGCAACTGGATAGGTGGGGTCGTTGTTGGTTATTGCCAGTATGTGCTGGAGTATTCGTTTGTGGGCTTGGAGTTTAGTACTCCCCACATAGTGTAAGCCACACGAGCACTCCAGCACATAAATTGCATAGTCTGTTTTGCATGTCAGATGTTTTGTGATATTTCTTTCCTTGTTGCTAAAAGGGATACTGTAAGAGTTTTTGTTTATCCCATGTTGACATGCTTTGCAAGTTTTACATTTTGTAAATCCCTTGCGCTTTGAAAGCCATGTTGTCTGTTCTGATAGTTCTGGACTGCTTTTCACTAAACAATTGCTCATTGAGGGTGCCTTTCTATGTGTCACTGACAGGTTTTTAGGCAATGATTGACCTATTATGGGATCACTGAGGACTATCGGCCAGTGCTGTCTAATGATCTTCCTCAGTGTCCTATCTTGTTTGTTAAAGGCCATAATCATCCTTATCTCTCCACTAGTTTTGCTTTGCCTCCTACCTCTGTTTGTATTGTCATTTAAACTGCAGGAAGTGATCTTGTCTATTTCAAAAATTATTGTCTTGGGTCTTAAGAGTTCTAGTCTGTTTAGACTCATTGTTTTGGACATGGTCATTTCCAAAGTTTTCACTGAATACCCCCTTTCCAAATATCTTTGTTTGCTTGCTTCTTGTGCTATGTTGAGCTCGTGCTGGGTACTGCAAATTCTCTTGAGTCTAAGCATTTCACCGTATGGTATACTTTCCACAAGATGTTTGGGGTGAAAGCTTGTTGCGTGCAAGATTGTGTTGCCAGCTGTAGCCTTACGGTGTATTTTGGTTTCCACTTTGCCATTCTCAATAAATATCTGTACATCTAAAAATTGTATTTCTTTGTCACTAACTGTAGCAGTGAAGTTCAAATTCATTTAATTGTCATTAATAACAGATACAAAATTCATAGCACTCTCACGTGTTCCCTTCCAAACAATAAATAAGTCATCTATAAAACGAAGCCACAATTGTACATTATTCTTCAAATACTCAGCATGAGTTTTTCCTAGTACCAGCTCCTCCCACCAGCCCATGTGTAAACAAGCATAGCTGGGGGAGAAGCTGGCACCCATCGCAACACCTCGCATTTGTTGATAGAACGTTTTTTGGAATAGGAACACATTGTTGTTGAGGCAGAAGTCCACCATATTGATCAACATCTTACTATGCTGAGACATTTGGGATAATCTCCCCTTTAGATAAAATTCAAGTGCTCTCAGCCCATCTTTGTGATTTATGCTCGTATATAGAGCTGTTACATCGAGCGTTAGTAGGAGATAGTCTTTCTGCCACACCACCTCCTTCAATTTGTTTAAAAAACCACTAGTGTCCCTTATAAAAGAAGGTAGCTTTTGCACAAAGTCCTGTAAAAAAAAGTCTACATAATGTGACGTGTTCTCGAGTAGACTTTTTTGGGCTGAGATTATTGGTCTTCCCGGTGGTTTCTCTGGGTTTTTATGAATCTTTGGTATGAAATAAATTGATAGTACTGTTGGATTTTCTTTCTTGAGAAACGCATACTCATCCATTGTGAGTAGTCCCATACTCTTCCATGCCAATAACCTGCTGAAATATTCGTTGTAAATTGCCCTTTGTAATAAAACGTTACTCACTTTGTAGCAAGATCTGTCACTTAATTGTGTTAAGGCCTCATTGGTGTAATCCTTTTTAGCCCAAATGACAATATTACCTCCTTTGTCTGAGTTCCGAATTACGATCTCATCATTTTTTTGTAGCTTAGTCATTAGTTGGCGGTACTGCTGGCTTCGTATATTGAATTTAGTTTTAGAGTTGTGCACTTTATAAATCAAACTCTTTATTTGTGCGGTGACAAGTTCATTGAAAATATCAATAGCATCCCTGGGAGATATAGGGTTAAAAATGGATTTTGGTTTAAATGGGGTTTTCCTTCTGCCCATGCTGTCTGTACTGTTTTCATCACTTGCAATGTTGATTTCATTTTGGTTGTCTGTTGCCCCTGCCCTTGCATTGTGTTGTGATAATGTCTCACTGCTTTCTTCCTGCAGGGCTTGTAAATCTCTCAGTAAAGATATGTCCGAAGCTGTTAGGTTCGACTGTGAAGTTTCCCCTTCCTCGTTGTCCTTCGCTATTACTTCATTGTTAGTTCGTAACATGTGATACTTTCTCAACTTGAGTTTACGAACAAAGCGATAGACATCCATTTGTGTATGGGCATAGTTAAAATTTGTTTCTGGGCAGTACGAGAGTCGTAGGGATAGGAGTTGTTTCTCTGCTCTATTCAGATTGACATTGGCCAAATCAATGATAGTGTTTTCATTTTCCGGACCATTGGTTACTTGCGTTTCCATCTCCCTGTTCCACGCCTATTGGTATTTGCTGTGTTGTTTGCGTATTTTTTGCCTCTTCCTCCGTTTGATATTTCTCCTTTTTCTGTTGCATTCCTTTGTATCCTCGGACGGAGGGTTTGCCTCCGGTCTTGAACTAGAAATCAAGTTCCTCCGCCAGTGTGAGTTTTTTTGGTATCAACGCAATTCTTACTTGTCGTAGATCTGAATCTGACTCGCTTTCTAATGCCGAGCTCAGATCGGAGTTTGACGTATTGTCATGGGCTTCTCTGTTTGTTGCAGCCGTTGGTGCATTTTCTTGTTGTGGCTTAAATTTCGATATCTTAAGAGAATCATATTTTTTCGAAAATGTGAACACTTGGCCATTTTCATAGTCTATTTTGTCGCGCTGAAATTTGTACACCTTTCTTTCCTTTATTTTCTCCTCATCTTTCCGTAGTCGGTTAGTCCTCTCCCCTCGCATTTTAGCTGTCTTGTCGGTCTGCCCCATTACAATCAGTTCAGTATTTAGATCATCAATTTGCCTTTGTAAATCCACTCTGTCTGTGTCAGCATATTTTACTAAAATTTCTACCAGACGCCTGGATGAATCCAAGTTACATTCAGCCCATTCTTTCATTAGGTTAGGGTTTTGGTTCTCGTAACTTGGAGCAATGAGAATGCGGAGGCCCCGCGGGATCCTTCCCACATCTAAATATCTTTGTAGGGACTTCGACTCCCACCACTTTCCCTGTTCCTGTCTCATTAATTTTTCTAGTTTCCGCATTTTGTCCTTTACATCATTTGTGGAACTCCCTGCGGTCAAAATATTCAACCTTCTTGGTGTTTCCATTGCAGGTTTATTGTTAAACATCTCCACTTCTGCAGCCTGCCGATCTCGTAGCACGTCTACGGACATCCTTGTTCCAATAATTTTATTTTTCGTTTGTGGAGAATCGAAGAGTTAAACCAATCAATGTGGTCTCCTCTGCCTCCACGCACACCTCCCAAACCCCGCAAATGCACAGAGTCCTACCTTGGTGCTATCGGAGCCTGCCGGGTCCTCCGACTTGAAGTACGTCGATCCTTCCAAGGCGGCTAGTTGCTTTGCTCAGGGGGGGCCGTTACGCGGTTGGTCCTTCCAGACAGTTTTGTAGTTCCTGGTGCGGGCACCCGGAAGTGTTGGCTTCTGCTCTCCGCGTCGCCTGCAGTCTGAGAGGGGGTCCGTGTGCGGCCAGGGTGAGCCTGTCTGGCCCAAATATCCAATTTCTCCGCTTTATCCACTAGGTAGTTTGGACACAAAGACACGGGCATGGACCACAAAGTAAGTGCTGATATTTTTTATTGGTAGTCCGCCATTACGCGTTTCAGCCCATCCGGGCCTTGATCACATGACAAACGCTACCAGTTTTTTCGTTCTATTTAAAGTGACAAAGTGCATTTTGCAAACCATTCAATTCATAAAGAGCAAAGACATACTATTAGTTACCATAGTGTCTTGGGTACAGAGTTTATAAAAACATTTTCAATTCTGATCGTCATTAAAAAATGTTTATAAAACCAATCAATAAATAATACAATGCTAAAATTTCATAAAATATAATTGAAAAAATAGCAGCATAGATTATTCGCGTTATTGCATTTCTTTTGCTCATTGTACCATCTACTGTGCCTGTTGTTGATCAGCCATTGAGTCTCTCTATTGGTGGTGCTTAGTTTATCATTTTATACATCATAAACAACATAGTGCACCACCATCATGATTATCTCTATCTAATCAATTTATAGAATCGTTATGCAATAAAGGGCTGGTGCTTAATGTGCTATATTAGTGCAAAAACTATATAAAGTGCATGTCACATCATAAAGTGCATTTGTGTGTGTTAAAAAACCAAAGTTGAATTGGTTAAGGGATTTAGCAGCATATGATTTATGGAAAATAGACATCCAGGTGTTTCATAATCTTGGTCTATACTTGTATATATATAGTCAGCCAAGAATAACTTTATTTTGATTCAAAGAACCATGAAGGTTTCACAATATAAAGATATTTACAATTCATAAAACATCAGCAAAGAAAGATTTAGAAACAACAATTCATAAAACTTCAGCAAAGGCTATTAAAAACATCATGTTACTTCCATAAAAAGACAGTTAATATAACGAAATAATAACCTGATAATCGTATACAAATTTCACTCATAGCGCTTTCTAATCACGATAGAGCCCCTTACAAAGTTTGCTATTGGGAATTCATGGAAAAGGTTAGATAAAATTGTGCAAGTGAAACACTCCCGTATATATATAACTGTGTGTGTGTGTGTGTGTGTGTGTGTATATATATATATATATATATATATATATACATATATATATATATATATATATATAATATATATATATATATATATATATATATATATATTCACTTCTCCTCTCTCCCCACTTTCAAAGACAGTGCACAACACTCCAGTTACAGCTAGAAAAAGCACTGCATGAAAGCGTTTCAGCGAGTTTTGCCTTATTCATGTACACAAAGTGAAACTCATTGAATTGCGTTGACGTGCTGCTTTTTCTGCACCTCCGCGCTTTTCTATCATAAAGGACTCATAGCTGTATCTGGGGTGCAGTGCTCTGTCTTCAAACTTGAGAGGAGAAGTGAATTTTGGTGCTAGGGCATAAGTATGCATCACAAAGCACCCCAGGCGGATTGGTGCCGTTGGCAAACGTCAATTGCTTTACGGAATATAAATATATATATATATGTATATGTGATCAAGGCCACCGTCTGTGGCCGAAACGCATCTGAGACAGCACTCGCAAGGAAATAAATGGTTTATTTTTTGGCACCAGCGATATTTTGTTGTCCGTGTCCACATTTGTGCGTGACTGCACAGGGGACTGTTTTTGCTTCAATATATATATATATATATATATATATATATATATATATATATATATATATATATATATATATATATATATATATATTAAGAACCAATAAGCTCCCACTCTTTCCTTACGGTGAAAGGAGAGCGACAGACCCAGCGTATTAGGCAAGCAGTATATTTTATTGCTCACTCCTCACAAAGGATAACGCGTTTCGGGCCACGAAAGCCCTTGTTCACATGTGGAGCGTAGTTCGACATTAAGTTTTATAATATGCTTTGTACACACCTCTATGACGTGCATATCACATGATCAACAACATGAAAGACAGACTAACACTCGGATTAACAAATGCTCTGTAGTTTGACTAGGAATAACACATTAAATATAACGCGGTATTCACAACGGCAATTGCTTGTTTGATACAATTATTATACATACATAATTAAAATGTTGTATTTGTTGAGGCAATATGATATATCTGAATTTTATCTCCACATAAATGCTTATTTCAACAACGATCAAAAAACTTTATTGTTCTCCTCAAAAGTCATTGCCAGATTAATTGGATAATCCATAAACTTGGGCTCTTACTGTATAAATACATCCCAATTTGTTGTCCTTCATGACCAATGTTAAAAATGCGATAATTGTGCAAAAGTGCAATAGCAGCAAAAAAGTGATTATGTGCAAAAAGTGCAAAATGTGCAAAAAACAATTTGTGCAATGAGATTTATAGCAGCGGCAGGTGGTATCGTAACAGATCAGTCATAGGATTATACAATGTTCCCTCACATCTTATAACAGTAAAAACTTGCAAATTATCAGTTAATACATGTTAAAATGAGATATTAAATAGTAAAAAACAGCCCTTATTAAAACCATTACTTCATGATTTAAGAAAAAGGGAGAGGAAAAAAAACCAAGAATGGGACAGATCAGTCATAAGATTATACAATGTTCCCTCACATCTTATAACAGTAAAAACTTGCAAATTATCAGTTAATACATGTTAAAATAAGATATTAAATAGTGAAAAACAGCCCTTATTAAAACCATTACTTCATGATTTAAGAAAAAGGGGAGAGGGAAAAAAACCCACAAGAATGGGAGTGCATAATTATGTTAGTTGTTATCTTTAAAAATTTCCAGGAGATTTATAAATAATTTTTCCCAAAAAGTTCCTTTTATAAATAATTGTTTATAAAAAATTATGCATATCTTCTGTGGTGTTAAGCCATTAGGTGCTTTGCAATCAAATTCAAGGATTCTACGGGTTTCTAGCTGTCTAAGTTGACGCTCCCTATTGCCACCCCTATAATGTTTGGGGATAGCGTCAATAACATAGTATGTGAGGCAGCTGAAATTGTTGTTGTGTATCCTCTTAAAATGTCTAGCGACAGGATAGGCAGTGTCACTATTAATGATCGCTCTTATATGCTGCAAGATTCTGACATGCACCTGCAGTTTTGTGCTTCCAATATAGTTAAGGCCATAGGTGCATGTCAGAATATAGACTGCATATTCTGTTCTGCAATTAAAGCTTCCTCTGATGGCAATTTCATTGTTACAAAATGGGGTGCTGTAATGTGTTTTATTGATACCAAATTTACAGGCTCTGCAAGATGAACATTTAGTAAAGCCCTGTTTTGGTTTAAGCCATGTTCCCTTCTGATATATTTCTGGGCTACTCTTGACCAATGTTGATCCCATAGTTTTTGATTTTCTAAAAGTAATAGTAGGTGCCTCAGGAGTCTATTCCCCAAAACTCCATCCGTTAGCACTATGGGCCAATTCTTTTTATTATTGATCTGATCTTCCTTTCTTCACTACTAAAGGTAGTGATCAGACGCGGGCCCTCTGTATCATTGGCCTTGGTCTCAGCCCCAACAGTACTAATTCTCTCTTCTCCCTCATTAGTTGGGAAGAGGCTATGTCTTGATTTTACATTTGCTTTCAGTATAGCTGTTTCTAATATACTGTCACTGTATCCACTTTTTTTTAAGTCTATTTGTAGTATCAGTAACACATTTTTCAAAATCAGATTCACAGCTACAGATACGCTTTAGTCTTAAAATTTCGCCATAAGGTATACTTTGTATCAGATGCTTTGGGTGGGCGCTACTCGCATGCAGTGTTGCATTTCCGGCTGTAAGTTTTCTAAATAAAGTAGTTTCAAACCGACCATTTTTAATATACCCCTTGATGTCCAAGAATTCAATGCAAGTGTTACTTATATGTGAGGTAAATGTAAGGTTCATATCATTCACATTAATGGCCTCTATAAAATCTCTGGCTGCTGTTTCAGATCCCTTCCATAATATAAAAACATCATCTATAAATCTGAGCCAGTATAAAACATGTTGATTAAATGCTTTATGATGTTTGACTTTAAGAACCTGTTCCTCCCACCAGCCTACATGTAAACAAGCATAGCTGGGGGAGAAACAGGCTCCCATCGCCACTCCATGTAGCTGTTTGAATAATTCTTTGCCAAACATAAAGAAATTATTATTGAGGCACCAAGCAATCAGTTTTAAAAGCATTTTGTTATGTTCATAAAATTCACAGGGTCTGTTATTTAAAAAGTGTTTCACTGCTTCCAACCCTTGGTGGTGGTCTATACTCGTATAGAGAGATTCTATGTCTAGTGTTATTAACAATAATTCATCTGTCCATACAATATTTTGGGTTTTGACCAAAAAATCACCTGTGTCTTTTATATAACTGGGGAGTTCTTTTACCATATCTTGGAGGAAATAGTCAATATATTGTCCAACTTGCTCCCCCACGCTGTTGATTACCGAGATAATTGGTCTTCCCGGGATCGGTACTGTATCTTTATGGACTTTGGGGGTTAGATAAAGCGCTGGAATGACCGGAAATTCTTTGTGCATAAATTTATATTCCTCCACTGATATGAGTCCCTCACGTTTCCATTGTAACAAACTATTTCTCAGTGTCTCTTTAGCCATATTGTAGTCTTTCATTGTAGCCTTTTCATAGCACTGTATGTCATCTAATTGTCTTTTGGCTTCTTTAATATAATCCTTGGTTGGCCATAGAACAATATTACCCCCCTTATCCGATTTTTTTATAGTAACTTCTTGATTTTCACTTAATTTTTTCATTAGCTGTGCATATTCCCATTTTTTATGCTCTCTACGTTTTTTCTGGTGTTTCACTTGGTAGTGCAGTTTTTTAATGTCCTCGATTACACATTCTTGAAAAATATCCACGGCATCCTTAGGCATCATCGGGAGGAAACTAGATTTAGATTTAAATGGACTACTCCCCGCTCCTTTTTGAATCATGTTAATTTTCTGTAATCTTGTTCTAGTCAGTTCATCCAATTCATTTGGAGAATCTGAAACGCTCACATCATTTTCAAGATCATGTAGTGTTAAAAGGGTTGGGATATCAGAGACCATGAGTGTTCCCAAGGTGGTATCATCATCTCTATTATCCAAAACTGACTTAGATGTTCCTGTTGCCTCTTTTATAGCAAAGAATTTTTTTAGTTTTAATTTACGGATAAATCAGAATACATCAATTCTTGTACCTGCGTAGTCGAAACTACTTTCTGGACAATAATTAAGTCCCAATGACAGTAGTTGTTCCTCAGCCTTCGTCAGAATGATATTGGATAGGTTGATAATAGTTTGGTCCTCATTCAGCGCCGTTTGTTCCAGTTCGGTTTTTTCTTTTGTTTTTGTTTTCGGCATTTTCTGCGTTCACGTCTGATTGCATTCTTTCTCTTCCAACTGGTTTCCCTCTTTGTCTCGGTCTCAATGTTTGTAGTCTCTCTTCTACTAAAAAATTCAATTCCTCACCAAGGCTAAGTACTGTATGGCTTTCCACTGCATTCGCATCTTCTGTGCCTGATTCACTTGTGAGTGATTCTGTTTCAACGCTGGAAAGTTCTTCATTCGGACTTCTTTCTTGTATATCTCTATTAGGGATATCTCTTATTTTGTCACTGTATTGCTGTTGTTTTGTATTGTCAAATTTCCGCGCAAAGGTGAATATTTGCCCATTATTGTAATCAGCCTCATCACGTGAAAATTTCTGGGCCTTATGGATCTTTATTTTATCTTCATGTTTCTTTAATCTTTCCTCAATTTCACTACGTGATTTCTTTATGTATTCTGTCATGTCTGATTTGATAAGTTCGGCATTAGTTTTTCAATTTCGGTCAATATTATTTTAGGGTCAATCTCAGCATACTTTACTAAAATGTTCACTAAATTCATAGATGCTGCAAGGTTGCTCTCACCCCATTATCTGAGCATATTCGGATTGGATCTATCAAAACTTGGCGCCAGCAAGATCCTTAGTCCACGCGGGACTCGTCCCACTTCCATGTATTTTGTTAGGCTTCTATGCTCCCACCATTTTGTTATTTCAGACTTCATGTTTTTCTCCAAGTTTCTCAATAACACTTTCACATCATTTTCTATGACACTTTCCATGTTGCGTTGACCTGTTTGACTGGTCGATGCTTTAGGCTGTTTGCCAAATAGCTCATTTGCCGTCATTTCTCTCGCTCGAACTGCTTCTGCAGACATTGTGAGTTATTATATTTACAACGGTGAGCGTGAGCCTGAAATCCTTCGGCTCACCAATTTGCTGTCCTTTGCCGTACCTCCCCACCTATGCCTTATGCCGTCTTACTCACCAACTGATTTCGATCGCTGGCGGGTCCTCCGACCCGGTTGCTGTCGTCCTCTGTTGTGTGACTCGATATGCGGCTGCAATAGGGGGCGGTCGCCAATTTCCACCATGGATCCTCTTTTTGCTTCGGCTGAGGGCGGCCGCCAACTTCTGGGAAGGGGGTCTGACAACGGAAGCAGCCGTCTTCCGTAAAATCAATTAAGAACCAATAAGCTCCCACTGTTTCCTTACGGTGAAAGGAGAGCGACAGACCCACCGTATTAGGCAAGAAGTATATTTTATTGCTCACTCCTCACAAAGGATAACGCGTTTCGGGCCACGAAAGCCCTTGTTCACATGTGGAGCGTAGTTCGACATTAAGTTTTATAATATGCTTTGTACACACCTCTATGACGTGCATATCACATGATCAACAACATGAAAGACAGACTAACACTCGGATTAACAAATGCTCTGTAGTTTGACTAGGAATAACACATTAAATATAACGCGGTATTCACAACGGCAATTGCTTGTTTGATACAATTATTATACATACATAATTAAAATGTTGTATTTGTTGATGCAATATGATATATCTGAATTTTATCTCCACATAAATGCTTATTTCAACAACGATCCAAAAACTTTATTGTTCTCCTCAAAAGTCATTGCCAGATTAATTGGATAATCCATAAACTTGGGCTCTTACTGTATACATATATATATGTAGCTCAAAACCCCACTCGTCGACCAAGTGAAGAGACCGCACTCCTATGAAGGTGAATACTCGGTATTTTATTTACCGGGTAAAATTAAACAGGACGCATTTCGGCTTCGCGCCTTCTTCCAACTGATAACAGAGATGGGGGCACCACCATACTTTAACAAGATAATGAAGGGAGTGCTTCCAGGGTAAATTTCATAAACAAAATAGAAGATGGACAAACACTACCAACTGTGGTGGCCATCTTTGAATGGTGTGGTATCGACATTCAAGCATGATATGTGCATATATTATACATTCCACAATCGAATCATATTCAATGCATGAGGTGGAAATCATTTCTGTTTTAGCTATAAATATCTCGCCCTGAATGAGCATTAAATCACAATTGTAAATTATATATAAATATCAAAGAAAAGATACCAATCATTTTTGGCCATTTCAGAGCAACATCAATTCATATTCATTTATCCTTGTGAATCAAGTAATTAATTCAATATTAAGCCCGATTCCATAAATCAATAAATATCTCGCCCTGGATGGGCATTGAAGTTATGTAGTTATTATTAGCTAGATTTCGTTGGTATCCGATTCACATTAAATTGCATTTGTGTACCAAACAGATCATTCAATGATTTAGGCTAAAATGCATCCTTTGTTAAAGCAAATAATTTTTCAAATGATCATCTTAAAACTACCTAACACTCCACACCCTGATAGAATCCTTAATCCCCCATTCATGAATTAAAAACAAATTAATTTTCCTCAATCAAGGCTTATATAGCATGATAATCTATAGTCCATCAAATATTGTTATATACAGATAAACTTCTATTTGTCATACCGACAATCAGACTAGTGCTATATTTACAGTGTTGCAAAGATAAATTTACAAAGAACTAATAACTGTTGAAAAACATTGTCCATACATCAAATACAGTAAACCTAAAACCTCTAGCCTAGATGGATGGCTAACTCTTCTTCAGTATTGAGGCCAAATGGAGCCCTTGTCTGTAGATCCACTGTGAACCTGGATTCTAGTCTCCGTAATCTAAGTTCCCTGTTGCCTCCACGTTCATGTACTGGAACGTGGTCCAGACAGTAGAATTTTAGCAGATTTCTGTTGCTTTGATGGAAACGGGCAAAATGCCTGGCTACGGGGTAAGTTGCTTCATTTCTTTCAATGGCCCTGGCATGTTCTAGAATCCTACGTTTAGTGGGTGTATCGTGCTACCTATATATTGTAGGTTGCACGGGCAAACCAAACTATACACGCAGAAAGGTGTAGTGCAAGTTAGAAATTTGGTGATCTTTTTAGGGCCTACCATCCCCGGTATTTGGTATGTTGCAGTCTTGACACTGTTCCTACAGGCTTTGCACTTTGTGCATGGAAAAAATCTGGTCACATTACTCATCCTGGGATTGTAAGGGATTGAATCCAAATGACTCTGAACTAAGAAGTCTTTTAGAGAGCGACAACGTCTATATGTCGTTTTCGGATGATCAGGAATATCATGCCCGATCACAGAGTCTGATTTCAGAATGTGCCAGTTACGTGTCAACACATGTTGCAGCCTTTCAGAGACTCTTGTAAAAGTGGTGATGAACCTAAAGGTGTTACTTTGTTCATCACCCCGTTGTGGTCTGTATGTTAATAGACAGTGTCTAGGAATTTTATTCACCTTATCAAGATTCTTCTGGAGTAGTTGGTTTGAATACCCCCGTTTCTTAAATCTCTCAATAGCATTATTAGCTGCTTCCAAAAAGTCACAGTTTCTAGAACAATTTCTCTTAAGACGCAGCAATTCCCCGTATGGGATGCTATTTTTTAGGGGTTTAGGGTGACTACTACTGGCTTCAAGAACCGAATTCCCTGCTGTTTCTTTTCTGAACAGGGATGTGCAGATTTGACCATCCTTGATGAAGACTATTAAATCTAAAAAATTGACCTCTGTGTTACTAATCTGTCCACTGAAATGTAGGTTTACTGTGTTAGTGTTAAGCTGCTGTATGTACAATTCTGCCTCAGTTTGTGTACCCTTCCAAAAGATAAAAAGGTAATCGATGTATCGATACCATCCAATGACCGATGTTATCCACTGGTTATTGTCTTCGGCCCAGGCCACCTGCTTCTCCCAACAGCCTACGAACAAGTTCGCATAGCTGGGGGCGAAGCAGGTGCCCATCGCCGTGCCTTTAATCTGTCTGAAATGCTGTCGCTGAAAAAGAAAGATGTTGTTAGTCAGGCAAAACCTTAAGAATTCCATCAGCATTGCATTGTGTTCCATGAATTTCAGAGACCTTCCCTTAAGGAAGTATTTCACTGCATCTATGCCGTCCTCATGAGATATACATGTATATAGACTATTTATGTCTAAAACAATCATATACATATCTGGTTCCCAAGTGATGTTAGAAATTATCAGGATAAAATCTGTTGTATCACGGATGTATGACGGTAGCATTTTTACAAAATCAATCAAAAAGAAATCCAGATACTGGGACATGGCTTCTGTCAGGCTGCCTTTGGATGAAATGATCGGTCTACCCGGCGCTGTTGTTGAATTCCTATGAATTTTGGGTAGATGGTAAAATGTTGGAGTTACTGGATGTTAACAGTTCAGAAATTTGAATTCATTTGCATCAATCATTCCATTGTTCAGCCATTTTTCAATCATGTCATGATACTCAAGAATACTTCTGTTATACTCCTCCTTGGTGATTTTACTATAACAAGAGGTATCTGAAACTGCCTTAAAGCCTCGGTGCAGTAGAAGTCCCGTGTCATGAGCACAATGTTCCCTCCTTTATCTGGTTTATTTTTTGGCACCAGCGATATTTTGATGTCCGTGTCGACATTTGTGCGTATCTGCACAGGGGACTGTTTTTGCTTCAATATATATATATATATATATGCAAAAAATATCCTCCTCCTTCGAAAAAGACAAGGGGACACAGCAGGGCTTCAAGGAATCATTTATTCGAATTCTCTGGCATGACGCGTTTCGGCGGTAGCCTCTTCAGATGCCTCCGGTGTTACAAATTTCAAAGTTTCCTTTTATTTATTAAGCCCCTCCTTCTAAAGTAGCGTGGGGCACACCTACACCATATCTCATCAGAGAACACTCGGCCAGTTCATAGTTATGGACTGCAAATCCCATCATGCAGTTGGTTCGCAATCTGGACGAATGTCTCTTACAGCCGGATTTTTCCCTCCTCAAAGTGAGTGGCTGAAGAATGGTTGGCTTGAGATTGTAGCACTGTGCTGGGCAACAAATAATTCCTGAGCCCTGCACTTCCAACCTCACAGTCCCGGTGTTGGCAAAGCTTGGAGACGATGGTAAAGTAACTCCGTCTCTCCGTGTGAGTCACGGACTGTCAGCGGGCAGCAAAGACCTCTGCCTCCATCGGACGTGGGGCGGTCCGGGTTGAGCCACTACACCCTGAACACTTTTGGAAGGGTCCCCTTTGCGTGGTACTGGCTTCACGCTAATATGCAAAAAATATCCTCCTTCGAAAAAGACAAGGGGACACGGCAGGGCTTCAAGGAATAATTTATTCGAATTCTCTGGCATGACGCGTTTCGGCGGTAGCCTCTTCAGATGCCTCCGGTGTTACAAATTTCAAAGTTTCCTTTTATTTATTAAGCCCCTCCTTCTAAAGTAGCGTGGGGCACACCTACACCATATCTCATCAGAGAACACTCGGCCAGTTCATAGTTATGGACTGCAAATCCCATCATGCAGTTGGTTTGCAATCTGGACGAATGTCTCTTACAGCCGGATTTTTCCCTCCTCAAAGTGAGTGGCTGAAGAATGGTTGGCTTGAGATTGTAGCACTGTGCTGGGCAACAAAAGATTCCTGAGCCCTGCACTTCCAACCTCACAGTCCCGGTGTTGGCAAAGCTTGGAGACGATGGTAAAGTAACTCCGTCTCTCCGTGTGAGTCACGGACTGTCAGCGGGCAGCAAAGACCTCTGCCTCCATCGGACGTGGGGCAGTCCGGGTTGAGCCACTACACCCTGAACACTTTTGGAAGGGTCCCCTTTGCGTGGTACTGGCTTCACGCTAATATGCAAAAAATATCCTCCTCCTTCGAAAAAGACAAGGGGACACGGCAGGGCTTCAAGGAATCATTTATTCGAATTCTCTGGCATGACGCGTTTCGGCGGTAGCCTCTTCAGATGCCTCCGGTGTTACAAATTTCAAAGTTTCCTTTTATTTATTAAGCCACTCCTTCTAAAGTAGCGTGGGGCACACCTACACCATATCTCATCAGAGAACACTCGGCCAGTTCATAGTTATGGACTGCAAATCCCATCATGCAGTTGGTTCGCAATCTGGACGAATGTCTCTTACAGCCGGATTTTTCCCTCCTCAAAGTGAGTGGCTGAAGAATGGTTGGCTTGAGATTGTAGCACTGTGCTGGGCAACAAACGATTCCTGAGCCCTGCACTTCCAACCTCACAGTCCCGGTGTTGGCAAAGCTTGGAGACGATGGTAAAGTAACTCTGTCTCTCCGTGTGAGTCACGGACTGTCAGCGGGCAGCAAAGACCTCTGCCTCCATCGGACGTGGGGCGGTCCGGGTTGAGCCACTACTTCCTGAACACTTTTGGAAGGGTCCCCTTTGCGTGGTACTGGCTTCACGCTAATATGCAAAAAATATCCTCCTCCTTCGAAAAAGACAAGGGGACACGGCAGGGCTTCAAGGAATAATTTATTCGAATTCTCTGGCATGACGCGTTTCGGCGGTAGCCTCTTCAGATGCCTCCGGTGTTCAAAATTTCAAAGTTTCCTTTTATTTATTAAGCCCCTCCTTCTAAAGTAGCGTGGGGCACACCTACACCATATCTCATCAGAGAACACTCGGCCAGTTCATAGTTATGGACTGCAAATCCCATCATGCAGTTGGTTCGCAATCTGGACGAATGTCTCTTACATCCGGATTTTTCCCTCCTCAAAGTGAGTGGCTGAAGAATGGTTGGCTTGAGATTGCAGCACTGTGCTGGGCAACAAACGATTCCTGAGCCCTGCACTTCCAACCTCACAGTCCCGGTGTTGGCAAAGTCCCGTGTCATGAGCACAATGTTCCCTCCTTTATCTGGTTTATTTTTTGGCACCAGCGATATTTTGATGTCCGTGTCGACATTTGTGCGTATCTGCACAGGGGACTGTTTTTGCTTCAATATATATATATATATATATATATATATATATATATATATATATATATAGTATATATATATTTGTCGGTGCGGGGGGGGTCCGCACAATAAACAACTTGCTGAAGTAACCCATGAGTGCGTCCTTTTTAGTACCACTGTACTATTGTGAAAGAATATATATATATATATATATATATATATATATATATATATATATATATATATGTCCGATCAGAGTATAGACTCCCTCCTGCTTCCTGTTGTTTTGGAAAGAGAGTCACGGACCCAAAATTCGTGGCAGAAACTGATCTTTATTTCAAAATAGCCGTATGACGCGTTTCGGGCAGTGAGATGCCCTTGATCTGTGGGGATGCGGTCCTGAATTACGGGCAGACCTGGCACCTCACAGCTCACTGTGGGCCGTTTTTCCTGTATTTCACCTACATTGCTCTGTCCCAGTGGGGTAAGAGGCAGACCACGAACTACAATTCCCAGCAGACATTGGGACATTCTATCTAGAAGCCCATTGGAGGGCAATCATTTAAATAATGTGTCCGTGGTTATGCAATTAATGGAGTCACGCCTATGATTAAGGAGAGAATCCGAAACGCGTCAGGCAGAAGCAGAGATGCAGATTTGGGGTGCTGGGTGTGCCCTAAGGAAATCTACAGCCTCCCGAGTGCGCCCTCATTGCTGAGCAATGTGTGGTTAACTGTTATATGTGCCGGCTTCGGGCGCAGAGGGTAGCACCACCCGACTATTGGTAAGAAGCCACAGGCGCAAAATTGATGTCGACACCATCAGTGGGGATGCGGTCCTGAATTACGGGCAGACCTGGTACCTCACGGCTCACTGTGGGCCGTTTTTCCTGTATTTCACCTACATTGCTCTGTCCCAGTGGGGTAAGAGGCAGACCACGAACTACAATTCCCAGCAGACATTGGGACATTCTATCTAGAAGCCCATTGGAGGGCAATCATTTAAATAATGTGTCCGTGGTTATGCAATTAATGGAGTCACGCCTATGATTAAGGAGAGAATCCGAAACGCGTCAGGCAGAAGCAGAGATGCAGATTTGGGGTGCTGGGTGTGCCCTAAGGAAATCTACAGCCTCCCGAGTGCGCCCTCATTGCTGAGCAATGTGTGGTTAACTGTTATATGTGCCGGCTTCGGGCGCAGAGGGTCGCACCACCCGACTATTGGTAAGAAGCCACAGGCGCGAAATTGATGTCGACACCATCAGTGGGGATGCGGTCCTGAATTACGGGCAGACCTGGTACCTCACGGCTCACTGTGGGCCGTTTTTCCTGCATTTCACCTACATTGCTCCGTCCCAGTGGGGTAAGAGGCAGACCACGAACTACAATTCCCAGCAGACATTGGGACATTCTATCTAGAAGCCTATTAGAGGGCAATCATTTAAATAACGTGTCCGTGGTTATGCAATTAATGGAGTCATGCCTATGATTAAGGAGAGAATCCGAAACGTGTCAGGCAGAAGCAGAGATGCAGATTTTGGGTGCTGGGTGTGCCTGAAGGAAATCTACAGCCTCCCGAGTGCGCCCTCATTGCTGAGCAAAGTGTGGTTAACCATATATATATATGTATATATTACCTATTGGCGGTCGCCAGTAGGTAGTTATAGTTAGGACCTATTTTCCATAGGAAATTCACAACATTCTATTTCCAATAACTTTGGCGCCGGTTGATGAATCTACGCAAAATTTTCAAAACTCGTGGGGCGCTCCAGTCCGCTCCTATCCTGAAAGTCTCGGGGTGATTCGTCAAGTGGGGGCCGAGAAAAAAGGGGGGTCCCAAAACGTGTTTTCCCCATGCAATTTTCCATAGGAACCTTTAGTCGCAGCTACAGCCCGAACGGAATTACACCAAATTTGGCAAAAAGGTAGCCCTTGGTTCAGAGTCGTGCCTTTTGGTTAAATGGTGTAAATCCGTTCAGTAGTTCCTGAGAAATTTGAAAAAGAAAACACATATATATCTGGGCGGAGCCTAACCACACATGTCATCGTGAGATCTGATTGGCTGTCAGCACTTCATCCTGGAATTGCTGGCAGCCATCTTGGGACCAATATAAATGATAGTACCCCATTGAAATGCATTGTAGTGAATCGAAGATTTTGAGGGTTACCAAAAGGAGAACTATAAAGGGTGATAACAGACTTTAGTTACATTAGAATTCATTTGTTGATGGTACCATACTAATTTCAGGAATTGTGGTGTGTTCTTAGGTGATTTTACCCTGTGAAAAACCTTCTGCTGGGATATCATGAATCATGTTTGAGAGAAAACTATTTTCACATGCTTGTCCCATACAGTTTTGGAAGGTGCTCCAGAAGCTAAATTGAGAGCATATTTTCTGTAAATTCACATTATCTTTCTCAGTCATGTGAGAATGAAGTCTGACATTCTCAGTAAAACATGTACATCCAACAAGGGCAGAGACTGTCAGTTGATTCCTTTGTGCTCTACTGCAGCTTCCCAGAGTGTTCTAAAGAACAACTAGAGTGCTAACAGCCTTACTTATGACAAAAGTATGGCACACCTGAAGCCATCTTGATTGGAATAAACTGGTAACACTTAAAACATTTAATTTAAAAAGGAACAAAATGATGGGGTTCATTTTGTCATAGAAATTATGGTTAGTGCTGTAGAAAGAAAAATTAGGACATGTTTCAAGTGTGATCTCAAATATCTTCCTGTTATATTTCAACAGGAGCAGCCTGTCAGTTGATGCCTTTGTGTTCTACTACAGCTTTCCAGAGTGTTCTAAAGAACAACTAGAGCGCTAACAGTCTTACTTATGACAAAATTATGGCACACCTGAAGCCATCTTGATTGGAATAAACTGGTAACTCTTAAAACATTTAATTTAAAAAGGAACAAAATGAGGGGGTTCATTTTGTCATAGAAATTATGGTTAGTGCTGTAGAAAGAAAAATGAGGACATGTTTTAAGTGAGATCTCAAATATCTTCCTGTTATATTTCAACAGGAGCAGCCTGTCAGTTGATGCCTTTGTGTTCTACTGCAGCTTCCCAGAGTGTTCTAAAGAACAACTAGAGCGCTAACAGTCTTACTTATGACAAAAGTATGACACACCTGAAGCCATCTTGATTGGAATAAACTGGTAACACTTAAAACATTTAATTTAAAAAGGAACAAAATGAGGGGGTTCATTTTGCTATAGAAATTATGGTTAGTGCTGCAGAAAGAAAATTTAGGGCATGTTTTAAGTGAGATCTCAAATCCTCTTCTATTTCATTTGAAAATTCTGACATGCAGACTGAAACAATCACTTTCAATACCAGCAGTAGACTTCCAGTTAACTCCCCGGTGAGCAGCAGCTTTACTACAGTGATCTAATGAACAACTAGAGTGCTAACATTCTGAATTTATGGCAAATGTGTGACACATCTGAATGCCTTCTTGATGGAATCAAAGTAAAAAACTGAAAGCATTTCCTACTGAGGAGACTGCAGTAAATGACGAAATTAGGAAACTTCATAACAAATAAGTCTCCCAAGATGGCCACCAGAGAAAAAAGAGCCCAAATGTAGCACAAATATCACCCAGATGTAGCCCACATATAGCCCAATGACAGAAGTGTGCAAAACACTTTTTATTTTTAGTTTTTCTGCAGTTTTATATAGTGCAAACTGGTCAGGTATTGGAGCGTTACATCTTACTTGGACCCCTTATTGCGTATTTTGCACGAAGTACATGAGATTGATCTTTTGAAACATTGAACTTTACGATTCTGTTAACCTGAAGTTGCTCTGAACCGGGCTTTGTAACACCCGTTTTTACCTACTGGTTTTAATTAATTCTCACTGTATTGTATTAGGAAAGAGGATTTACTGTTTTTATGTACACTTTTATGATCTATGTTTCGAAATCAGATCAAATAAAGTTTAATGAATTCTATGGCAGGACGGAGGCGAGGATTATGCATATCTTTCCTCACTTTATTTGCATAGCAGTTCAAAGAAAACGTAACACAACAATCATTAAACAAAAGACTACACAACCCATGAACCATTAGGGGGTAGTCTCCAAGGCAACTATAGTCCAATCATATCACAGTCCATCGTATATAATATCGTGACGTCCCTTCCGCTTCCTCTTTCTTCACTGCTCGTCAGTTAAGTGCATTCCTTACATTCTTGGCTTAATCTGACGTTGTTGCTGTTTGTATAGCGGTTTCTTGTGCACGTTATTAGCATTATTGGCTTGGTATTGTTTCATATTCGCTGCGCAGCAGGCTCTTGCCCGAGCGCGTTCTCCCCTTCGCAGTTTCTCCCGCTGTGTGCTCTGCACGCGGTGAGATCCTGTCAGGCGCGTCTGGTCCGAGCGAGGCAGCTCCGTCGAGCGCTCCCGCTGGTCTTTACGCGCGTTTGGGAATCCGGTCACTCCTTTAGTGTCCGCTTGATTCCCGACCAACCCTCGCCTAATTTTGACACCGCCACGCGGTGATTTCCCCACACGGCCACGTTAGTGACCAGCGCCACCTGGTGGTGGTAATTGGTATTGCGCCTCAGTCTATTCTTATAACAGCTTCGGGGAAAGCCCAGCTGTTGGAGCACCGGCGAGGGGGCTGTCTTAAGGATTTTAAGGGCATTTGTTCTGTGCTCACACCCTCTGCTATCATGTCTTCTCCAGAAGACCATTTTTACTCCTCCTACCTGGAAGTGGAGGAGGAATGGCCCCCCAACTTCTCCCTCCAGCAGTGGACCAAGCCCTCTCTCTGGATATTTCTAGGGCACTGGCTCCTCTTAGGGATCAGGCTGATAAGCTGGCGAAAAGCATCCCTGGGGTGTTCAGTGACCCAGATCTGGTGGTGGCGGGTCCAAGTAGCTCCCAGATGGGGAATAAAAGGGCCGTTAAGCATAACGCGGGGCACTTGGAAGGATTTGATAAACTTACGGAGACCTTCCTTCCAGCCCAGGTCTTGCCCTCTGTCTGGAAAAAGTATCAAGGTGGATGGAAGAGTCATTCTTGAAACTTAATGGAACCAAAACAGAACTAATGCTCTTAGGGAACAAACAAAATCTAAACTTTGAACTACTCTGGCCCAGCTCCTTTGGTCCTGCCCCCACTCCCAAATTTCAAATCAAGAGTCTGGGTGTTTGGCTCGACCAGAACCTTGATTTTAAAGAACAAGGGCAAAAGGTAGCTGCAAGCTGCTACGGGATCCTCCGTATGATCCGTAAAGTGCTTCCACTACTTCCTTTCCCTGCAAGAAGAGTCCTAGTTCAGGCTCTCATTTTGTCACGACTTGACTATGCTAATGCTCTTTATCTTGGAGCCCCTGGATCATCATTACGGAAGCTACAGATTGTTCAAAACTGCGCTGCGCGCATGCTTATGAACATCCCAAAGCGGTCTTCCGCTAAACCTGCTTTGGCATCCTTACATTGGCTTCCTATCCGTGAGCGCATAGAGTTTAAGGCTCTATGTATAGCCCACAGGTCACTCTCAGGTAAGGGATCTCCGGTCATCCAGTCCCTTCTACACCGATACCGTCCCAATAGAGCCCTCAGGTCAGAAACTAAATCTCTACTGTCAATTCCAAGAATAAAGAGAGCACGAAGTGGCGGCCGCCTCTTTCGTATAATGTGGCCAAGATCTGGAATGGCCTGCCTCCGCAAATCCGTGACCAACCCAATTACCTCATCTTCCGGAAGCAGATTAAAACTTTACTCTTCCCTAAATGAATGGCTTTCAGTGTAAGTGTGTTAGCAGGCAATAGCGCGGGGATGCCCTTGGGTAACCAGGCGCTTTATAAATCTTGTTTTCATTTCATTCATTTCATTCAAGAGTGCGCGAACACTAAAACATGCACCCTGCCGGGAGGAGGAGGGGCCCGGAGAAAATTGCGACACTGTCACCACTATTGTAGACCCCGACGGCGGGTTTCCCTTAGAGGGAGAGGGTGTATCGGAGGACGATTTCTCCTCCGATGAGGATAAGGACTCGGGACGTCCCTGGCGTCCAGAGTCCCACTCCTCTCAGTCCCCCGGTTGGGGACGGGGTCCACTCGGACATGTTCGAGCCTACCCAAATTTACCATCCTAGGTCGGCAGAGTGGACACCTGACGCCAAAGTGGCAGAGTATGTGGTGGGGAAAATCCATCAACCCCTTGAAAGGGAGGTCAGGAATAGGATGAGGGGAGAATGCCCCAGGCCCTCACTGAAGGGGAAGGTGGCACACACGCCTGAAATTGATGAGAAACTATGTACCTTTTTCTCCAAGTATATGAGGGATCCCAAGAAAGGAATTGAAAGGTCTTGGACGTGGTAGGGCCCTTGACCCAAATTATTCAATTGACGGAGCGTTCCAAAGAGTCAGGATCCCCTTTGTCCACGGATATTGTGGCTGGTTGGGCGCACTACCCTAAAACCTAAAACACTACCCCCTCCACTACCCAAACACCACTGCACTACCCTAAACCCTAAAACACTACCCCCAGCACGACACCCTACACTACCCAAACATAACTGCACTACCCTAAACCCTAAAACACTACCACCAGCACAACTCCCTACACTACCCAAACACCACTGCACTACCCTAAACCCTAAAACACTACCCCCAGCACGACTCCCTACACTACCCAAACACCATTGCCCTACACTAAACCCTAAATATACCCCCAGCATGACCTCCCACACTACACAAACACCACTGCACTACCATAAACCCTAAAACACTAACCCCAGCATGACCCCCTACACTACCCAAACACCACTGCACTACCCTAAACCCTAAAACACTAACCCCAGCATGACCCCCTACACTACCCAAACACCACTGCACTACCCTATACCCTAAAACATGACCCACTACACAAACACGACTGCACTACCCTAAACCCTAAAACACTACCCACAGCATGACCCCCTTCACTACACAAACACCACTGCACTGCCCTTAACCCCAAAACACTACCCCAGCACTACCCCTTACACTACCCAAACACCACTGCACTAACATAAACCCTAAAAGACTACCCCCAGCACAACCCCCTACACTACACAAACACCACTGCACTACCCTAAACCCTAAAACACTACCCCAGCACGACTCCCTACACTACCCAAACACCACTGCACTACCCTAAACCCTAAATCTGCCCCCAGCATGACCCCCTACACTACACAAACACCACTGCACTACCCTAAACCATAAAACAATACCCCCAGCATGACCCCCTACACTACACAAACACCACTGCACTACCCTAAACCCTAAAACACTACCACCAGCATGACCCCCTACACTACTCAAACACCACTGCACTACCCTAAACCCTAAAACACTACCCCAGCACAACCCCATACACTACCCATACACTGCTGCACTACCCTAAACCCTAAAACACTACCCCCAGCACGACCCCCTACACTACTGCACTACCCTAAAACACTACCCCCAGCACGACCCCCTACACTACCCAAACACCACTGCACTACCCTAAACCCTAAAACACTACCCCCAGCACGACCCCCTACACCACCCAAACACCACTGCACTACCCTAAACCCTAGAAAAGAAACCCCACCCCATGCCCAATCAACCTTACCTCTCACTCCTCATGGTTCCTGCTTCACGTCGTCTCTGAGGGGCGGTGCACGTCGTTGTGAGGAAACGGAACAGCCTCTGTTTCCTTACAACGACATGGATCGTCTACATGTTTTTTAGAACGCATGGTCATTTACCATACATACCTTTACAACTAAATTTGTTGTAAAGGCATGCATGGTAAATGACCATGCGTTCTAAAAAAATGCATAGTAATGACTTCGTGATGTACAACGCATGCGTGATAATGCATGCGTTGTAATGGTATCGCAAAGTAAAAAAGTCGTTGTAACGGCTGTTTACCGATCGAAGCTGGCCCCTGTTCTTCAGTGAGACGTTTATTTGATTAATTAGGAGGAAGGAATGTGGTTTTTTTACCGAAAAGTGCATTCCCGGCTGTTGTATTGTGAAAGTGTCTGCGTGGCCTGGTTTCACTTCCGGTGAGAGAGTGGAAGAGTCTGTTTGGATCTAAAGGAGTTCTGTTGTTGGACGGGGCCGGCGCGACATGTCATCAGAAAACATAGCTAATGGAAAGCGTCCTCCCTGAAGTGTGGAGCAGTGCCATGAGAGGTAAACGAGTGTGCGTCCCACCGCAGTATGACCGTACCGCGTGACCCATGTGCCGCCTCCAGGGTACGGGAGGCAGAAGCGGCATCGCAGGTCCTCTTGAAGACCGTTGTACCACTAATTCTACATTTTGGTACTAGGGCATTTTAACTTCGTTGTTCCTGCCAGATACAAAGAGAAGATCTTGTGTTATTCAGTGCCCTCGTTACCTTTTTTGTGGGTTGTGGTGCTTGTCACTTCGCTGCCCCGCCGGTGCACACGACTGGTCACCCCACCTCGTGTGCCATCTGCAGGGCCTCTGCCCTCGGATCACTGGTTTCGGTTTCTGGAGTGGCAACATAAACAGTTGCTCCCAAAGGACTAGCCTGAACACTTAGGTGAATATCCCCTGCACCAGCATTCCACGGAAATTCTTTCCTAGCTCTCCCACGTCAACGAGCACGGCTCCGCTCGCGACACCGTATGACTTCATCGGAGCCATAAGAGGACCTCGTCGGCGTGCTGACGTCAGTTCCACCCATTTTTTCCGTGCCACCGAGGCAAACAGGGGACCGAGACATTTTCACATGTATACATAGTATAACAAATAGGTCATGTGATCAAGGCCCGAGGCAGGGCTGAAACGCGTCATGGCTGTAGAGGTTGTTGGTGAGCAATAAAGAACATCTTGCTGCATTACTCTGTGGTCCGTGCTCCGTTATTGGAAGGAAGATATCCAGTGTGCTAACGGAGTTGCCAGTAATAGTATAATAAATATATATATATTCACTGAAAAAACCATAGGTTTCAGGCACGTTATAGTTAGAAATTAGCATTTAAAAAACCTTAGAAATTCACTGAAAAAACCATAGGTTTCAGGCACGTTATCAGTGATGTCATTTGAGATGTCATCAGTGATGTCATGAGTGATGTCACTGACCATGTCATGAGTGAAGTAATATGTGACGTCATCAGCAGTGCATTGCGGGCGCGCGAGTTATAGTTAGCTGAACTAACTATAACGGGGTAATTTCTATGGTTTTGTACGAGTGAAATGTCCAACTAACTATAACGCCCCTGAAACCTATGGTTTTTTCAGTGAATATACATATATATATACACACATATATATATGTTTCAAACAATAAGTCCTCACAGTCAAAGGATTACTCAGACACTCCTGTATGCAATTTCAAAGGTTTTAATGTGTGGCTTCCGCCATGATTCAGCCATAGCCTTAGTCACGGGTAAAGCATGAAGCAGAAAACATTTACATATACTCAAATAAAACAGTGAAAACAGACTGATATGTGTTAGAAGTCCTGCAAAAAGCTTCTGAGAGCAGTCACCATCTTGGAGCATACAAGTCATTATGTTAAGACAATGCATCAATAACCAAAATTAACAATGGCAATAATTATTTCAGTCCAACCAGTTTGAAGTCAAAATGACAGACAAGTCTTTCTGTTTCAAAATACGAGATGTTCTCACAATAAAATGATGTCATATAATATACGGTGCAGCATGAGGTATGCGCTTCACATTTAGGCTTAAAACACACATTATGAAGCCCTGTTAATCCAAACAAAATCACCAGCCCCATCAATGTCACTTTCATATATTTGATTGTAGTATTGCATATATCCAGTGCTTGTAGGGGTGCATATCATAACTATTGTCAATAGCGTGTGTGCATGCGTCGATCATGCCCACCTAGCGTGGATCGTTGGACCCAGTGTACCCTGTGAGAAGACTGTATGTCGTGAGACATCATAGGTACTCCCAGAGCGTCGGGTCGTCAACATGAGCGAGCCCTTATGTCACGACACTCAAATGGAAGTTCTGATACTAAAAATGAAATTTCTAAAGTGCAAGTGCACTGGCTATCCCCAAAATAAAGTGAAAAATCTAATAAAAGAAATGTCAAATTGCATCTGCCGTTTAGCAGATGAGAGGAGATATGTGCAATGACCAAGTGCATATACATGCATTGAGGAGGATGTCAATGATGGGCACGTGTATAACTCAATTTCTGCAGATTACGCAAGGATACTCTCACAATCCAGCCCAAGTGGGCGTAAGTGCCAGTGACAGTGGCCCTGAGTTACACAATGTGTTTGGTGCCTACACCGGCTCAAATGCAGTCGAGGCTACCCATACAAATTATCTGCAAATTTTAAATGCCAGTCCTGTCCATGTGGGCTAGTGTGTCTTACAGTTTCTCACAGGTAGCCAAAGGTGAGGTGCTGCTTAAAAAGTGAAGAACAATGTGCTCAGCTGGCTACTCTCAACTTCCATCAGTGCAGACACCTGGGTGAGAAAAAGGGCATAAAAAAGTGTGATTAAAATCAATTCAACATTATACTGCATTCAAACAGTCAGAAGGAAAGAAACATAGTTACAAGATATGACATCAACTTTAGCCCAAATGCACAGACAGTTCTTCTCCGAAGTTCAGGCCAATGTGTGTCATGGAATCAAATTCGAGAATATATTTAGATTCCAGTACCTGCAACTTCTGCTCCCTGTTGCCGTCCCTGATCTCCTGTTAAATGGCATGGATCACCACAAATTAAAGTTGTTTATCATGCTGAAAATGTGTGTCAGTAAAATGTTGTGCCACCAGATAGTGTTTGTCGTTGTAGCAGATTGGTGAATGTGTTCTAATACACGTTTTTTAGCCTTATGTATAGTCCTCCCAATGTACATTTTGCCACAGGGGCAAGTCAGACAATATACACAGCATTCAGTGTTGCACGTGAATATTTTTCTGATGATATGATTCCTGGAAGTATTTGGAATCTGAATATGGGAGCAATTGGAGCTGTTGCTGCACAGCTTACATTTCATGCAGCAAAAGAAGCCCCCTTGTTGCTGTCTGTAGTGTGCTGTGTGACCTGGTTGTTGCTGAGACTATCCCTTAAGGAGCGGCCTTTCCTAAAGGTTATTTGGGGGGTCGAGTGCAAGTATTTTGTTAATATCTCGTCAGTTTTGAATATGTGCCAGTGTTTGTTGAAAATACCCTGTATGTTGAATGCTTGGTTGGAGAAGGTGGTAATGAATCTCACATTTTCTGTCTTTTCATCTTTGGGTTTGTCACAGGGGTGTAAGAGTTGTGTTCTAGGAACCAAATCTACTCTTGCATTTGCCTGAGTTATAACTTTAGGGATGTAACCCCTTTCTCTGAATCTGTGTCTCATGATCTCCTTTCCTCATCAAAAGCTTCAATGGTGCTGCAATTCCATTTTGCTCGCAAAAGTTCCCCGTAAGGGATGTTGTACATCCAGCTATAAGTTGAGCACGTGTTGCAACAAAAGATTGCTTCCAGCAGTCTGTTTGCGGAACAATCTGCTATCTAGTTTGCCTCCACTCACAGAAATTTCAACATCTAGAAACTCTATTTTGGATTTGCTGGTGTGTCCTATGAATTGGAGATTGTATTAGTTCTCATTAAGATTAGAGACAAATTCATTGGCAGATCTCTCATCATCTTTTCAGATGACGAATTCGTCATCTATGAATCTAGTCGTGAGCACCACTCGCTCATCAAAGTTATTTAATTCGGTGGACACCTGCTCCTCCCACCGATAAATATATTAGTTAGGACCACTTTTCCATAGGAAAATAATTTTTGGTTTGCTTATAACTTTGGCACCGTTTGATGAATCTTCACAACATTTTCCAAAGTCTCATCCATCTCAGCCCTTCCAGGAAAGTTTTGGGGTGATCCTTCAAGTGGGGGCCTAGAAAAAGGGGGGGTCCCAAAATGCATTTTCCCAACATTCAACAAGTTTGCTAAATATCAAATAAAAATATAAAGGTTAGTGAGGGACAGTATTTTTTAAAAACTCATATGTATAAATGAAATCAATATATTTATTTAAATTGTTGTTTTATTTAATAAACATATAATTTTATCTCATGGGCTGTTCAAGTCTATTTTATTATTTTCAGGTTGATATTAAATTGTTTTAATTATTTTACATTTATATTACACATTAAAATATATGTTTACACTATGAGCTTTAATAAATGTCCCAATACTTTCATAAAGGGAGATATCCATTCCAGTGGTGGAGAGCTCCACCAGCAGGGACAAAGCAACTATTAGTAACTTTACACTCATACATTGTGTTGTGGGAGGTTCCACCGACTGACTTAATGTGGGTAAAGACATGTAAGTCTACACCTACGTGTAAATCTCCACTCGGAAATGGTGAACAGCAAAAATGCAGAGATTTAAACCTAGGCGCAGGACTAAATATACAGGTGAGTAAATGTACGCATGTGTATTTACCTTTGCGAATCAGGCTCAAAGAATTTACCAGTAAAGATGTGCCATAGCTGGTTTAGGAATTCAACCAGCAGGCCGAGTGGTAGCAGGAGCCAGCAACGGTTGCACACGGGAATGACTAGCCATACACCTGCCTGAAAAACTGGGTTTTTAGTAACCTTCCAAAAGCCAGTTTCAGGTTCTTGATGTACTGGGAGGGGTTCTAAAGGGAAAATCCTTGAGCATAAGGAGTCCTTCCTCCAAATTTCTTATACAGAACGACCACAACACACAGGTTGTGCTTTGCATATCTTGATCTTGTAGACGGTATGTAAAGGCTGAACAACATTCAAGAAAACAAGTGGTCATTCAAATAATACATGTTGAGAGATTTAAAGTTTGGACTCACCTTTACTGTGAAAAGATACTGTGAAAAGGTGTGATATTGTCATAATGGCTCAAGCAAAACCAAAGACTATCAGCATCATTCTGGACACTTTGGAATTAGGCAATGAATTTGTTCTGAAGGTGAGTGTAGAGGCTGATGCGAGAATCAAGGTGAGGGGTCACCACAGCAATGACTGCGGGAGTTTTCTGAGGGAACACCTCTTAGCAGACATAGTTGCTAGAAAGCAGATTTGCCAGCAGCATATATGTGGGTTCTGTAGGTTTTACCACTGGCTGGGTGGATGACCCAAGGGGCTGGACCAGGAGAAAGGCAAGTGAACAGGATTGACTGTCTCCAGGAAAAGAATTCAGGTTTCTCAAATACTTATTCTGCATCCAGCAGTGACATGGGATAGACAATGTGGTACGTTTGATAGATTGTCAAGCTTAATATGTAACTCATTATAAATGTGATAACCTTTCTCTTAAGAATGAAGGATTTTGGTAAGAGGGCTCAAGCAAATGTTGAATAACGTTGGTGATAATGCGGACCAGGAGGCCCTCCATAAGTGATATTGGTAGATCTGGAAAAGAGTGGAACAGGGTCAACCCTGAGGTGTTATTTTGTAAGAAGAAGGTAAGCCATGATAGCATTGTTCCAGTAATGCCTACTAAATGTTTCAGACTATGAGGTGTTGATTGTGGCCAAGAGACATGGAGAAAAGGAGAGAAATAAAGTGGGAGACACCCCGTGCTAAATGCCTCTGAGAGACATGGGCACAGGGAGACACCGACACAGGGTGGAAGGGACAAGTGGAGATATAGAAAGATGCAGACATGACCAGAGACAGACACTAGGACACATGAAGATACACAAACATACAGAAGGAAATATTGAAAGAGACAGAGTGGCAGACACTGGGAGGCACACACATATGGGAAACAGAGAAATGGCCACAGGAAACAGGGAAGACACAGACATGGTAGACACTGATACAGAGATGCAAGGGGAGACACAGAGAAACAGGGACACTGGGTGGCACACACAGAGGGAGAAATGAGGATGCAAAGGCATGGGGAGAAAAAGATAACATAATGTGCATTTGAAATGTGCACATTCACCCTGGAGAATATCTTGGCACTGAAATAGCAGATGTTTATTGATACCCAACTCAAAGGCACTCATTTTATTGACTTTGGAAGGATGAATAGCTGAGAGACCCACTGGACTCGAGCCTGTGACCATGAAGTTAAACAGAGATCCGTGGAGTAGTGGATGCATTAGTCCACTGAGCCACCAGACATAGTTCCATAAAAAGATACTAGAGACAGACACTGAGGGACATAGGAAATATGGGGACAAACGGGCAAGGAGATTAAGCGAGTATGCAAACACACAGGGAAACAAGTAGGCACAGGAAGGCCTGGTGAAATGTGGCGAGACACGCAGAAAAAAAGCAAAGCATGGGCAGGCAATGAGGAGACACAGCAAGTTACCAGGAGGCACAGGGACTTGAGGAGACCAATGCACATAAAAGCACAGGGACACTTGAACATAAGGACACGCGGACATAGTAAGACACTCACCCTGGCAGACAGGGACACATGAGCACAGCGTGATACAATCACTGAAAACACTTAAGCGAGATAATCCTCTCCCTAAATGGAAAAATGAAAATGTAGCCAGTCATTTAATACTAAATAAGCTATTAGCCAGAATGACTGAGCACAGACTCACTCGGTGCAGGGTGCCCATCTGAGATGGAGAGCCCCGCTCAGACCCCAGGCAATGGAACCGGTTCTACCTCTTCCCATCGACGAGCTGTTTCAACGCCTTCTTTCCCGTCGGAAGTCGGCATCTTGGCCCAGCTCCCTTCTGGCAGTTGCACAAGGTTCTCAACTGACAGCTCGTGTGCAACTGTTGGAAAACTGATGCATCCAGGAAGAGGAGGAGAGGCGGGAGTGAGAAGGAGCCTAAACACAATATTTGACTTTAATTAACTACTAGATGGTTTGAGGTTGACAGGCTTGACCTTCTCACAAACCACAGCTGGAGCACGGCGAGAAACGAGGCTTTTCTGGCTCATTCATAAGCAGCTGTCTTCGAATTAACAAAGATTGCCCTCTTTAAATTCTGTTGAGTTTTTTTTTTTAATCTGCAGGTTTCATAAAGTTTACAAAAGTCAATTTGTGAGAAAGAAATTATGTAAATGTACTTTTTTTTTTAAAAATCTCGCTGCAAAAATTCCCTTTCACTGAAAAAAATATTTCGCAAAAAAATGTTTTTATGGAAAGAGCCATCTGCAAAAGCCGTTTTGCAATCATTTTTGCCCACAGGCAAAGTTTTGCAAAGTGCACGTGTCCTTCCAGCATTCGGGAAGTGCAGTGTTTGCAAACTTGAAAAAAATTAGCTTGTGTATTTTGTCCACACCTACCCAAGGCGCCGCAATCTTAAATTCAGAAGTTTTAAATACAAAAGCCTTTGAACAGGACAGCAACCTATTCATTATTTTGCATCTCACCTTCATATGTGATGGATGCCACTTCGGCAGGGGTTTAGCCATGACTCAACTAGGGCTCCCCATTTGGAGATCATTCACCTTTGTGAGGTTGAGAGCGGCTTGGAGAGTGAAACCCTACTCACAGTTTCCCTCTTTTCACCTTATGAGGAGTAAGTGATTTCTACGCCTTTAAAAGGTTGTGTAGCTTCTGCCCAGGTCACATATTTCAATTGCTGTTCCTTTGCTATTTGACTCACTTGCCATCCATTTTGAGAAGTGAGCTGTACTCCTGTTAGCATCTGGATAATTGGACTTTCTGTGACTATGTTGTTCTAGTCCAATCACACACAGTGCTGGACTGTCTGTTTGACTAGGTATGCAGTGTGTCGATCTAATCTTGGAAGCCAGAAGCCCAAACTGTAATAACATATATGCCACAAAGCCAAGGCAGGGCACCTAGTCTGTAATCATGGTACAATAGTATCTAACATCACATGCACACATCGCATGCACTGAGCAATGCCCACACTTGTCAGCCTAGAAGATGACTGAACAAGTTCCCTGCCTCCTTAAGCACAAAAAGCATACAACCACCCTCAATGAATAATAACCACCTAACCGAAATATGGCCAGCGCCCAATACCTATTACAGACCATTACAACCTGAATTGACCTGCGGCGTGTGGTGGTAACCCTAGAATCGTGTGAAAAGTAAATTTACTGCCAAAAGTACAACAAGACCGTGGAAATGCCCGAATGTGTGCTATACGATGCCCCAAGTAGAATTGAAGAGGCCTTCTCCGCAACCACCCTCACCATCTCTAGCCGAATCGTCAAAAAACACGCCCATGCACTTTTGGTGAAATCTGGGTGTGTTTTATATATCACAAGTAATTGTAGGAATGTTAGCTCAATGTGTTTGTTTAAGATTTAAGGGCTTGAACAATCCCTGGTGGCAACTGAGGATACTGACCAGGTGCATAGAAAGGGTGTCATGGGCCCCAATGGAAGCAAGTACAATGATCTCCCATGCCCTCATTTGATAGTAAAAACATCTATAACTGTGTGCAATGGGCTCCTCACTCCCTGGGCCTTTGTGCACTGCACCTGCTGTACTATTGACAGCTGCAAAAAAGACAATTGATGGACAGAATGCTGAGCAACAGCAAACATTCACCCCAGTGCAGAGATCTGGGCCTAAAACCATCGTTATTTTGCCCCCATTACATTCCAGTTTAAACCCAGCCATATGCAAATCAGTCTTGACCCTGCTACCCATAGGAACAGTCCAGCCCGAACTGCCAGGCCACGTCCTCCATGGACCAGAAACAAGCATCCTGGGACCGGTTTCGGGGTATCACCCTTCACCAGCCAGTCTAGCTTGACTCCAGTGGCATGGAGAGCACAGGACCCACATCTGGGCATACCCGTCCCACTCAGGGTGACAAATGCAAAAAGAACAATTGATGGACAGAATGCAGAACAATACCAAACATTCATCCCAGTACAGAGATCTGGGCCTAAATCCATCGTTTTTGCATGCGGCTAGGTCCAAGCTGGGGTGGCATAGTGAGTAAAAGAACGATGGGTTAAACCCAGATCTCTTGACTGGGGGTGAGTGGTTGAAAAGTTTCAGCACTCCTTCCATCATCTTCTTGTGTGTACTATTGACAGCTACATACCTTATACTGATAATAGTGGGCACCGTATCTATCACACCATTCAGAGTAAAGTAGAACATGGTAAGAAAGTATGTTTTGCCGCCTTCTGAGCTGCACAATTTTGGAATATGTGGTTTTGTGTTGGCCCACATGATTTACACCAGTTTTTACTTGCCACAAACTATGTAGGCACAGACGCTGATTGTTAGTTCACTTACAAATGACTGATGTTTTATCTCTTCATTGAGATTTTCAAGTATTTCTTGTGAGCCGAGCATAAGGGTGCTGGTGGTGCTTTACTAGTGACCGATGACCCTAGGAGGTTTTTTGAGGTGAAGTCATGTGCTACTTTGGGTAGCTATTAAATTATTACAAAAATTCATCGACAAACTAAAGGGTAGAAAAAAATAGAACTGCTAATGTTTTGTTTAGAAGAAGTGTATTTTGGTGAGGGAAACAAAAATAGTGTTTCTTCCCCTGAAATATGAGAAGAAAGTAAGCAGGAGGAAGGGGACAGTGCACACCAGAAGGGCAACATAATAAAACAAGCATTTACAACGCAATAGGTCTCGCAATTGCAAGTTTTTGAGCTATTGGAATTGTAAATGGCAATGCCTTTTATAATATTAAAAGGCATTGTCATTTACAATACCCATAGTTCAAAGATTTGCAAAAGCAATACCTATTGTATTGCAGAGTGAAGTGTCCGTGAAGCGGGCGCCACGCTCACTATCAAAGTTTTAAAAAAAAGAAACAGAGCGCAATGCCGCTGAAGAAGGTGCCACGCTCATTATTAAGGTTTAAAAAAAAAATGAAACCAAGCGCGGTGTCCCTGAAGCTGGCGCCACACTCAACATCAAAGTTTAAAAAAAATGTTTTAACTGAGAGCGGTGTCCCTAAAGCAGGCGCCGCACTCAGCAAGTTAGAGCAGCATAGCGCTCTATAAGAAAATCAGGCGCCATTGTCCCCATTAGTGTCATTAAACAAAATAGTGCCACCCACTTATAATGCAGAGCGTGTAGCAAGCCAAGTAAAAGGTCCAGTCGTTATGGGCAGTAATAAACGAAGACAAGGTGGTACCAAGGAGGGACTAACAAGCCTATTTACGAATCAGAAGCCAGCATTTACGAAGGACAATGAAACAAGCCAATGACAAATATGGTCGGAGAGTGGGCGGGGCTTCCAGTGCATACTCTATGCAGTATGCCTCGCAGACCGAGCAGCGCATGCTCGCTGCCGCTAGGCTCGACCTAAAATAAAACTTTTAACAGGGGAAGTATATCAAAATAATCATTAGAAGAAAAAAAGGAAAGTGGTATGTATGTAAGAGGGGTACAGCTAACATCTTCCTGTTACAAACAAACAATTGAGGTTATTAAAGTACCACCATTGAGCTAAATAAAAGTTAGTAATCGGTAAAATAAAAACATCTGTCGCATGCACAACAATCTGACGAACAACTGGAATTTGTCAGAAAACTATTATTTTGTTATATTGTATTATTTCCATTTGCATAATTTGCGATCAGCCATTTCCCTGGAATCTTAGCGGCTTTGGTTGTCCAGGATGACTTGTCAAAGAGTTCCAAGCTCTCTATCCCAGATCGGAGTCAGCTTCTGCTTAAAAATAATGTGCTGTGAGTAGTGTCAAAGGATGTATTCCCATGGGAAGTGCGTGTTTCTACTTCAATGAGCTGTGGATGAATATTGCTGGTGTTTGAAGGGTGGCACCAGAGGGCTGTAGGAAATCAGTTATGCATCTTATAGAATGATTGAATGCCCAGTGCCTGGCAGAAGTTTGTGTGTCTAAGGCAATTGTAACAAGCTTTGTTGTTTACCTTTATAGCCAATAAATTATAATGGTACATTTATTTCACAACACACATGCGCCAAAGGTTCTTAGCACTAAAGAGTTTCTCGTCGTACCCTATGATAAGTCCAGCTTGCCCAGTACATATTGAACATTTTAAGTTTTTATTCTTTTCGGAAACGTTCTAATGAAATTCAATTCAGAGAGGAACCAGCAAGGTGTTCCAAAGTTCAAGTGCTGCCACTGAGAATACCCTGCCTCCAGACCTTACCAGTCTGTACCGTGGCAATATCATCAGGTTCTGATCAGACAGAGCTTACCAGACAGAAAGATTGGAGCATTAGAGAAAATAGTTTTAAGAACAATTACTTTATACATAACTTGCTTCCTAACTGCCATCAGTGGAGCTTCCGTAATTCACTAGAAATAAGGGCATGTTTACGTAACCCAGTCAGAAGCTCCCTTGCCTAACTAAAGTCAAGCTAAGATATTCTATCCAGTGATCCTCTGTAAATATTAGGCCTGGGTGTGAAATTCCACTCCAATCAAGGAGTTTGCAGAGTTTTCCCTCTCTGTTCTCAGCATAGAGCGCGGAGTTCCAAAAAACTGCACAAAGCTGCATTGAGTGGAGTTTTGCCTCTCCTACGGCTCGCTAAAGTTAAGTTTGTGAACGCGAGCGAGGAAAATCTTACTTCAGACCACCTCCCGATGAGATTTCTCAACCCTGGCGGCCGCGGCTGCTCGCTACTGCTCACGTTGAGAAACCTTCCGCTCGCTTTGAGGAAGCTGCCGCTTGAGTAGAACATGTACTCGACGGCAGAAAGAAGCAGCGCCCTCTTGCGCTGTACGTGGTGCCATTAGCGCAGATTTTACAGTGTGGGACAAACTCCCACGACTAAAAATCAGCACAAGCATTGGGACGTATCACACTCCGTTCCACATAGCGCATCGGAGCTTTTTGGTCACTTTGCGAAGTTCCGCATAGCAGAACTCCACAAACTCCACTCAGGCCTAGTAAATATTGCTCCCTAATCAAGAAGAAATTGCACTTGAGCATTTACAACTGTTGTCTGCAATGAGAGATCCAGTTAAGGAAATCTTCGTCTCAATATATTAAGTATTGAAAACAGGCAAATAATGCTTCCATCTATGTTAAGGCAGAGACATTGATGAGACGTGTCCCATAATGGAGATTCCGTATTTGTCAGTTTTATAAAGTTTGCTGCCATCCACCATCAAATTATGGACAGTCTACTGGAGAGATCTGCAGCATCCACCTTGTTTGCAGTGACGTCATCTGTAGGCCTATTTGCCGGGCTAGACAAGAGTTGGGTATCATATTCATACATGTAAAATGTGTTCCCTACTCTGTGTAACAAATTAGCCACTGGCCTTTGTACACTGTAACCTTTGGACCCTTGAACAATAATGGGGATGGGTGATTATTTGTGAGCGGCTGATTAAGAAGGGTCTAAACCAGTCCAAGGCTAGTTCTGTAAAACTTGTTTTATTGAATTCTTTTAAACCCCAGTTGACCAGAGTTCCTAGTTAATCTCATATTTTTGGGCAGTTCATACAATCCTTCATGTCCAACTCACAAAATAATTTGCTTCTGGTTAGAAAAGAATCGTGCACCTTGCAGCACGTTTCGCTCTATTGGGTTATACAAACTCCTAGGGCTTTCTCAAGGCAGCAAATAATCAGAACTGAGGACAGTGACTACCACAGAGCCCCAGACCGGAGAGCAGAGGGTACGAGGTAAACCAGGCTACTATTGTGAGGCTAGTTATTTGCTGGTAACCTTGATAGCTTTGGAAACACAGCTATTTATGAAATGTACATATGTGTTTGTACATGCGGTATATGGAATTTAATGTTCATGGCATTAAGAAGAGGTTACCGGTTGTACTCCATGCAGGTATTTGAGATTATAACAAGGCCCAGTAAACCTCATATTATGTAAGAATATGTGACAATATATTACACCGTTAACATTGATCTGTATGACAGGTATAAAAAAGTTCAAAATACCAAAAATTGCTATAGTTTCTTGACATGAGACGCGTGAATGTGTATTCAATGTCCATCTAAGAAGCCCTGATGAAAATCTGTGTATATTATTGTAAGATTTTCTTTGGTCAATAAGACGCCAACATCAATTCTGTGGTTCTGATAAAGCACTTTAATCGGATTCTCAACTTGTTTATACAGTCATCCTCTCAAGGTAAATTGCTCTATTTTTCAGTCTCTCCCCTGTCTCTCTCTGTTGGATATTTCAGAGGTTTTTGAACCTCCCTCTCATTGAGGATTTGCAGAATGTATTCCTGGAGGCCTCGCTTTCACTCAGTGGGGCTCAATTACTCCTTCCTCTCCCCAAACAGTCATAGTTCTAAAAGGCCTAAAGGTCATCTGAAGGACAAAGGCAGGGTATCAGGTATCCTTCCTTCATCCAAGCAGTCTCTCCCCTTTCTACTCCACCACCCCAATACCTCATATTGGACACCACTTGTCTCTGAAGAAGGAAGGCAGAGCTTCACATACTTTTCCTCCCACCAAGCAGTCTCTCCCTTGTGCAGTGCTTAATTTGTGAAAGAAAGAGTGCCCGAAGCTCTGCTCAGAAGATGGCAGCTAGTGCAATTAAATGTCATACCATGGCCAGTAGTCTTTCATCCACTACCAGACACTCCCTGTCCCTTTTTCTCACTCTTGAAGGTTCCTGCTTTCTACTTGTGACGGTGTTGCCGTCTTTTTCTTCTTCCGTCTTTTTAATCTTTGTGTTTCCCCCTCTCATGAACTCAGTAAATATCTGATATAGGGAAAAAAAGTGCCGGCCCCCAAAAATAAGTGCCAGTTCCCCATCCAGCAATTAATGGCACTGCCCTAGTATAACAGAAGTAGGGCTCTATATAGGTCTTGAGAAGAATAAACCACCTATCTTGGGGCCATTCAGAATTTCCAAAGGCTGTTGGAAGCAAGAACACTTCCCCTCTTCCGCCTGCAAGCCTCCTATTGGTTCACCACAGTTCCTCCTCTTTTGAATCCCTGCCCCCTTTAAAGTTTGGCTCCTCCTCTTTTTTCCCACTTGCCCGTGACATGGTGGACCCCGATCAGCCTCAATGGGCTGCCGCATCTTCAATGGTCCCTCTCTGATGTGGCCTTTACCTCTCTGCTGCGGTCAGCTCCCTCTCTACCCGTTTCATGCCACCATACTGACGACAGGAACAAAAGACTGACTTACTCACCACAGTGTACCTGCCCTCCCCTGGGGGTGGCTGTACCTATCAGTGACATGGATTCTGGTGAGTACTGGGAATCTAACTGTTGGCCTCTTCCACTCACCCTGTCACAGCACCAATGCTCAGGGGGGTCCTGGAAAAGCAGAAGTAGAGTTGGAGACCAGCCAGCCAAGCAGATGATAGGAGGAGAGTAGGGAGCAGTAGGGGAAGCCGTTGAAATTCTATCTTGCCTCCACCAGTACTAGGGTACTATTTCTAGTACAGGTACGACATAGAACTCTCTGGTGGCAATAGTCAAAGTTCTAGCTCCCAAGCTCAAAAACACCTGTAAATTGCAGGTTTGTTTATTTATCCCTTAAAAAAAAGATGCTGTTCCAACTGGCCAAGTTTTATTTTATGGCAGCAGATGGCTGCATGTTTCTTGGAAAGAAAGAGTTACAGTGTTCTGCGTACGCTCAGAGTTGACTCGCTCCAACAACTTTTTCTGTTTGTTGTTCCATGGTAATAGTTCAGGTTGAACACGGCAGACAAGGGTTTGACTTCTGCTGGGCTTGATAGGGCTGCTGGCCAGAATTAGTATAGAGTTCTCAGGAAAGATTGCTTTTAGCTTGTTAATTCTCACATCACAAGTGCTTTGTCCACCATCAACTGCAGTCTCAACTCTAACTCCTACGTATGGAATGTTCAGACCAACACTCCAAGGTAGTTCGAGGAGGTGAGGAGGGAAGAGGGCACCTGGGGAGGAGGAAGAAAACAAAATGGAAGGTACAATTTAGTGAATATCCAAATAGCAACACGACGGTGTGAAATGGCTAACAGAAATACCCAGTAAAGAATCACAAATTGAAGAGAATACAACACATCTCCTGCCCTAAGCAGAGTAACGTTGTAAAGCTGTCACAGAACATAAGGCCTCATTCACAGTTTAACTGAGCGGGTGCCACGCCCTAAACTGGTGCTGCTCTCACCCCACCACATACGGGGCTCCCCCCACTCTCTGTGGCATCAGGGAAAGTGCCAGAGTCTCCACTGGGACCACCAGTGAAAACGATAGACCTGGTGGCCCAACCACCGAGGGGCACCAGGTCTCAGTGACAGTCAATTCCTCCTTACTGAGGGCAGGGCAGCCATCAGGCACAGGGAAAATGCATAATGGCCCCAACGCTCATGAAGAAAACTCCCTGTGAGTGGGGCCATTTATTCTTTGTACAGCGAAAACAAACTGTTGCTTTATTAGTTTGTTTTCTCTGAGTAAATTTAGCAAAGCGGATGCTTTAAACATGGCGCCCAGATAGCAAATCGCCAGTGCCATGACGTCAGCTTTCTTTACAGCACCATGGGCCCTGATGTACGAAGCCATTAGCATTTCTTAACGGGCCGAATCGCTATTTCTACCCTTTACGAAATGCTAAATGGCCTTTACAGATGTACAAAGGGCCAACACCGGTCGCAATTTACGATTTTTACACCATAGAAATTGCAACCGCAATTTAGGAATCGCAAATAGGGATTATCTATTTGCGATTCCTAAAGTTTACGTACAAACTGGCACATGCATCAAGCTAGGATTTTGCGAGTCCTTAATAGCGAATATTAAGGATTCGCAATTAAGGATTCGCAAAATCCTATGCATGTAGGAATCGCTATAGCTCATAATGGTTTGCATTTCCTTAATTGGATTTCCTAACAGGAAATTGCAATTTAAAAATTTCCTATTTTGCCCATAGCCGGGAATGCAATAGCATTTCCTATTTCCGATTCCCTAATAGCGATTCCTAATCTGTAGGAATCGCTATTAGAGAATCGCAAATTTTGTACCTATACTTTTGCATTTCTTTAATAGCGAGTCCTACAGAGTCGATATTTAAGAAATGCAAAGAGGAACCTTAGTACATCTGGCCTAAAGATCCAAGTCAGGCAGACAGGGATCTCTAAATAGCGCATACAGTCTTTCAGCCGGATAGCGTAGATACACCGGCAGACCATTCATCAGGGTTCTAATAAGGCCTATAGGGGCACATGCATCAAACTAGGCAATTGCGATTCCTTAATAGCGATTATTAAGGAATCGCTATTAAGGAATCACAATTGCCTATGCATGTAGGTTTTGCAAAAATATTTGCGATTCCTACAAATTTCTTAATTGCGAATCGCAAATTGCGATTCGCAATTAAGGAATGCCTAGAGGCCCATAGGAATGAATGGGAAGCCATTCGCAATTTGCGAGTACCAAATAGGTACTCGCAAATTGCGAATGCAAATTGAAGGGTGCTAGGGGCCTTAAAGGCCACCCTGCTGTACCCCAATTTGGCATCTGGGCTCATGTGGCGCACACATATGCCGTAAGGGCATATGTGCGCGCGACATGGCACTTTGAAAAATGCACTTTTGTGCATTTTTCAAAGTTTTTGCAAATTACTATCAAGTTCAGATTGATGGTAATTTGCGACCCCTATTAGCGAAATCGCTATGTTTTTCAGTTTAGTGCATTGCATTTAAGGAATAGCAATTTGCGATTCCTTAAATGCAATCGCAATTAAGTAATCGCAATTTTGCGATTCCTTAAATTGCGATTTTTGCATTTGGGATGATGAAATTGCAATTTAAAAATTTCCTATTTTGCCCATAGCCGGGAATGCAATAGCATTTCCTATTTCCGATTCCTAATAGCGATTCCTAATCTGTAGGAATCGCTATTAGGAATCGCAAATTTTGTACCTATACTTTTGCATTTCTTTAATAGCGAGTCCTACAGAGTCGATATTTAAGAAATGCAAAGAGGAACCTTAGTACATCTGGCCTAAAGATCCAAGTCAGGCAGACAGGGATCTCTAAATAGCGCATACAGTCTTTCAGCCGGATAGCGTAGATACACCGGCAGACCATTCATCAGGGTTCTAATAAGGCCTATAGGGGCACATGCATCAAACTAGGCAATTGCGATTCCTTAATAGTGATTATTAAGGAATCGCTATTAAGGAATCACAATTGCCTATGCATGTAAGTTTTGCAAAAATATTTGCGATTCCTACAAATTTCTTAATTGCGAATCGCAAATTGCGATTCGCAATTAAGGAATGCCTAGAGGCCCATAGGAATGAATGGGAAGCCATTCGCAATTTGCGAGTACCAAATAGGTACTCGCAAATTGCGAATGCAAATTGAAGGGTGCTAGGGGGCCTTAAAGGCCACCCTGCTGTACCCCAATTTGGCATCTGGGCTCATGTGGCGCACACATATGCCGTAAGGGCATATGTGCGCGCGACATGGCACTTTGAAAAATGCACTTTTGTGCATTTTTCAAAGTTTTTGCAAATTACTATCAAGTTCAGATTGATGGTAATTTGCGACCCCTATTAGCGAAATCGCTATGTTTTTCAGTTTAGTGCATTGCATTTAAGGAATAGCAATTTGCGATTCCTTAAATGCAATCGCAATTAAGTAATCGCAATTTTGCGATCCCTTAAATTGCGATTTTTGCATTTGGGATGATGCATCCCAAATGCAAAAATACAGGTCGCAAAGGGGCAGATTCTGCGAATCTTCCCGTTTGCGACCCGATTTTTCGGATGATGCATGGGGCCCATAGTCTTTTCCAGGGAACGGGATAAAGGTGTAATAGAACAAGGGGCCCAGAAAGCTAAATACGTTTGCAAACCTGGTGATTCACAAAAGTGTGATGGGCAATGTACTAAATCCATTTTGTGAATTAAAAAAAAACCTTTCCAACTTAAAAAATGGTTTGTGCAACCCATTAGGAGTTGCATTTAGAATGGCGCGTGAAAGGAACGTCCTCTCTTAGTTACAAGTTGCAATACTACCTATCAATGCTTTACAACCACAATTGCAGCTTAGAGGAGACCAGAGGGAGAGCCAGAGGCTCATTGTGAACCCAGTAACAAGGAAACTTTTCCTCAGAATTCTGAAATGAGGGCGACATGATCTGAGGAGAGTGTCAACTGGGTGTTAAGAGGGAGCTGAACCAATACAATTCCCAGAGTTTAGATAGAGACCATTGAAGTGGATAATTGCCCCTGACAGTCAGGCCAGAGTTTGTTTACTCAATTTATTTAGGCTTTATGCATTGCCTTTAAGGCCACGCAGGACATAGGGCCCAGCTTCTTTAAACAGAATTTAAAGCCTTATATTCCGGTTCGCCATCTTCGCTCATCTCAGGCCCACAACCTGGTTGTTCCCAGGTTTAAAAAATGCTCCAGGGGAGGAAGGAGCTTTGTGGTCGGCACAACGAAACTGTGGAACTCCCTACCACTTGGGCTGAAACAAGAAACTAATCTGCTGGCTTTTAGAAAAGCGTTAAAGACCTGGCTGTTTAATCTCTGACGACTTTCTGGACCGTCCTCTGACTCATGAATGATGAATTTAGCGCCTTGACACCTTCGGGTGAAAGTTTCGCGCTCTACAAATTTCTTTTTCATTTCATTTTGTCTCTGTCCACAGACCAGACCTCTCTATAATTCCAGTATCCAGGCGTTGACAGCAAAAGAGCACGTTATACTCCAAGAAGGAGGGAATAAGAAGTGATACAGAGTTCGCTCACCTTCCCCAACATCTAACCCTTCATAAACAACAAGAGGGAACCCCTACGGTGCTTAGCCTATCTCTCTGTGCTTGGATCACCCTATGGTATTAAAAGGACTCTCGCACATTGGGATGCTAAGTGGCATGCTCCATCACAGAGTCCTCGTCCAGATACCCAGCAAACGAGCATGAGCAAAGGATGGGGTTCTAAGGCCAAAGCTCTGCCATACAGTGGTTTTTGTATGGCAGAAAGGTGCATCTAATGTGCAAAGGGGGATCTCGCCTTGGACGAGAGGATCTGCTCGCCAATGCTCCTGCGTTCATTTTGTTCTTCCTTATGAATTTTGCAAGCTTATTAAAAAGTGTCAATGAGAACACAACAGGAAATTGAAAATAAGGATTGCAAACTTCCTGGAACACTTTAAACAGTTCGCTCAAACTATAAGCTGCTGTGGTAATGCGCGCAGGACAATACGTTTTTTTCATGCATCGATTGAAGATTTGTGATGTTTCAAATGGTGCATATGTTTGAAAAGTCCATCGAGTGACCAGCAGCCTTGCCAGACTCATTCTAGCCGGTGTGCAAGCTTCTTCTGAGCTTTTTATGAAACAATTTGCTAGGGCTACTGTTAGTGTCCTTTATTCTTCCTGTTATAATTTTGTTAGGCATAGAGTCTGTGCACGTGCTGACATTTTCAATGATAGATGTAGGCTTCTTTTATATAAATCCCATCTATAGGGCTTCTAGAAGAGTCAGAGTTATGGAAGAATGCGTTTTCACTAATGTAGCAGTAGTGATCCTTGGAGTGCACAGGCCAAAGTTCCGCTCTATTTCAAAGTTATGTGCCAACTCCCAGAGTTCCCACTGCTCCCAGAACTCAATCCTGAACAATAGTTTTTTTCCATAAGTAGGAGGGCAACAACGTAATCTTATTCTTTTCTGCTGGCCATTCAATTTAGTAGCTGTAATCACTCTTTTTTCCAATCGTGTATACCAAGCCTCTTAGCTTTACTTTAGGGTAAATCATCAAGCGTTGTGCGTTATCTTAAGATCTTTTATTCAATTCAAAAACATCACTTTACTTTGGCAGACCCAGCCAATGCATTTCATAGGCATTGGCTGGGTCTGCCAAGATTTTATGCGCATACAAAAATCAGTGTAATAAAAAATATAACATAAAAATGGAAATATTGAAAAATGCTAAATACAAAAAAATTGTAAAACTGATTTTAACCAATACAATGCACTGATTTTTGTATATGTATAAAATCTTTTTAGGCCCTGATGAAGTCCCTATAAGGGATGAAACACATTTACCCTAAAGTAAAGCTAAGAGGCTTGGTATACACGATTGAAAAAAAGAGTGATGACAGCTACTAAATCGAATGGCCAGCAGAAAAGAATAAGATTATATTGTTGCCCTCCTACTTATGGAAAAAATTATGGAAGACTGCAACAAGGGTGAAGAGAAAGGCTTAGGAGAGGGGCGGGCCAACCTCCACTGCTCCGAGGGGGGCAATAGTCTTCTTACAAAGAGATTAGGGAATGATTGATATTAAAACATGCACAATGTGGTCAAACCATGTAACAGGGCATGGTTTAATAACCTTCTGAAGGGGGTCCGTACTAAAGGGTAAATTAACAGTATAGGCCAGCTGTGTGCAGGTTCAGATACTATTTGCTAGAGACGATCGCTCCTCCGCTAGGGCAGAGGAGCATAACCCCCAGTGCTTTTCAACAGTGCAAAAAAGGAAAAATAAAATGATAATAACACGCAGTAGTGGCTCTTCCGCTCAGGCGGAGGAGTGTAGCCCCACTGGTCAAAAGGAAAAATAAGATGATAATAACGTAACGTTATTATCATTTTATTTTTCTTATCACAGTCAGTAGCAGGGGGGGGCTGGCCAGATCAGGGGGAGGAGTGGTTTGCACTCCCTAAGTGCTCATGACTCTTTGGCCGGCCCACTTGGGGCAGCCAAACCGTCATGTGCACTTTGCATGTTCCCCACCAGGCTGCATTACACAGACTGGTGAGGAACATACACATGTTCCCTGTCCCCATCTGAGCGCTGAACCACAGCGCTCAGACCAATCACAACGCTGCATTGCAGCATTGTGATTGGCTCAAGGGAGCCTGTGCGGCCGGGTGCTTCCTGCTGCCGGCCAGGACTGGAGCCAGGAAGAAGGAAGCTGAAGAAGATGAGGACGGAGGAGAGGCGGCGGCCGGCTGTTCAAGTAAGTCTTTACTTTTTTTTTCATTCTCTCCCGTCCACCTCCCTGCCGCCTCACCACCCCCGTCCGGTAGCAGCCGCTACTGATAACACGATGTTATTATCATTTTATTTTTCCCTGCGGAAGCCAGTTTTGGGGTGGGGTGGGGTGGGGTGGGGTGGGGCGGGCGGGGCTTGGCTGTCATTACAGCCAGCAGGGGGAGGAGTGGTGAGTCCACTTAAGTGCGCATGACAGTTTGGCCGGCTGTTTTGGGCCGGCTAAACAGACATGCGCACTTAGCATGTTCTCCACCCGGCTGCATTGCACAGCCTGGGTGGAGAACATGCATAGGCCCCCACTCCCTGTCTGAGTGGCAAACGACAGCGCTCAGACCAATCAGGACACTGTTGTCATGCTGGTGACATCATCATCGTGATTAGCTATGGGAGTCTGGGAGCCTGTGTGATTCCGGTTCACAGAGGAAGAGGACAGAGGAGAGGCAGCAGCCAGACGGCCAACCGGCATGTCAGTGATCTTTTCTTTTTTTTAACCCCCAACTCCCCCCCTCTCTGGCCTACCACTACTGCCCGGGAGCAGCCGCCACTGCCCACGAGACAGAAGTAGCAGTCAGATTTCTGGAGGCTGAGAGCTGTTTTAGTTAACCCCGGAAGTGAAACTACCTGCAACAAATAATCTCTTGGTGTTTACAATAGAATGGAAGAGGTAAGTCAGTCAGTCGCAATCTCGTCTCTTAAGAAGGTGGTAGATTTTCAGGCGGCCAAAGAGGTACAACCATGGCCTCTGAGGTGGATGCAGAAAGGCCATAGCAGGCGTTGTTTATTTGAAACACAACTCTTGTATGTACCCTCAATGGTTAATCTGGTGTAAAGCCAATTATCATTAACAGCAAGCCCTCGATCAGTAAATAAGAGAGCAGCCGGAGGAAACGCTGGGGACAGAGCAGGCCGCGGTCCTGGCCCAACCCTGTTTACGTAACCAGGAAGACATCGGTGTTACATAATCCAGGTAATTAAGGCCCCAAGAGCGGCTTCCTCAAGGAGCGCAGGCTTCAACAGGCTGCGGCATAAAGATGTTGCTAGCTCCGTTTTTGGAGCTTATCACTGATTGAAAATCGATGGTCTTCAGTTCCTCCTTGTGTAACTGCTGCAAAAAGCGCAGCCTTGGGGCGGAGGTATAAAGGGGCTTATTTACAAGCCCCTTGCGCCGCCAGTACTTCACTTTTTCCCATATTAAAAGTTACGCAGCTGTGGCGCAAGGGGCTTGTAAATCTGCCCCAAAAGGTTTAAGCTGGAATGAGTTAGGTGATCTGATTTTGGTGTAGTGGTTCTCCCGCCTCATCACAGTATGTGGATGGGTGCAGAGAGGCTGGCTCTAGGCGCGCCTTCTGCACAGCTGCGGTGTCTAGAGGTGCAGCATGGTTAATTTCACAGTGCTTGTCTGTGGCGTTAGTGTCACATGACTTATGACACGGTGGTGGGACCTGGGGTTAACCCATTCCACCTGAACAGATAACAAACTTAAAAAGAAAGAAGGATTCAAATAAACGGAACTGAAAATAAAAACAAACAAGTTAACAAATCCTTGCAAAACACTATACTCAGGGCCACTGGAATTATGCAATTGTGCGGCCATGGCGATTTCCGCATAATTATACATTTGCCGCATTTGCCAAATGAATCCATGGTCTGCCCCATAATCTGTAGATGTGAACAAAAATAATTTGTTTCTAGCTCAAACGGTTCAAAAGTTACTACACATGCAGTGACACATGTTGCCGCGCAGTGGAAGGTCCTTTGCAAAGCTGGACTGATCACCTTTTTGTTACTTATTGCTATATTTGGGTGTTAAACTGGCTCCAATGTGGTGCAACCAGTGCCCAGCCAGTGTTACCAAGTCTGAAAATGACAAAATAATGAAGCAATACTATTACAAAATGTGGCGCATTATGCAGCATAACTCTGCCTTTTCTTGCTGAATAATTTAATCAACCCTGCTGCATAATTTGGCCTTCTCGTGCCATATAATTCCAGTGGCCCTGACTATACTATATTTTTAGCAATACATTGGAAAGAGGACTTGTCTAACATGAACTTCGCTACATGGACATGAAACGAAGTAAATACGTTCTTTTCACTCACAATTACAAAGGAAGTTCAAAATTTATGTCACAGTTCAGTGCTTTAGGTGTTAAGGAGAATTAGTATACAGTGCAGTCTTGAAAGCATGGAAGGCCGACTCTTCAAAGATCTAGTGAGTCAACGAGACTTTATTCCACAAAGTAATCTCCTACGGTACAAACGTGGCTCATCATCAGCCAGCCAAACTCCAACTGACTCCATTAGAACCAACACGCAGTAAGTGGAATGTGGAACACACTAAGACACGGTGCTCCACATTCTACACACTAAAGAAAAGCACAAGCTGTATTACATATGAGTATGACACATCCTCGTTCCTTATAATAATGGGGTTTTTTTTAAAGAAAAAGAGGTTGAACACAGGATGAAAGAAAGAAGAAGGATGAAAGCAAGAAAGAGAAAGTGAAAGGAGAAATAAAGAGATGGAAAGAATGGTATGAAAGGCAAGGCAAAAATGAGCACACAATAAATGAAGAATCTGAGGTAATTAGTCACAAATATAATCATTGAGATATCCAGGAGGATGACAACCTCTTCTAGGTCTCATTTCCCTACCAACAGGAATAAGGAATTCAAAGTCAATGGAAGCATCTCCAACACCATGAGTTCTTCCGCGAGTACTTGAACCTGCATGTGAAAGGGAAGTCAAATCATTGTCAGACATTGACATAAAGAAATCGCTGGCAGACTGATCATGGTGATTGACAACAACATTATCATAAACACTGCCTTTCTGATAGAGTGCTACACGCCTGTAGTTCCATTTGTCTCCATTATCCAATACCACAGCATGAGGTAAAGTATGTGCAACTTTGTAAGGCCCCAAAAAGTTTAAGAATCCTCCACTAGATCTGCCATTGCGCAGTTTCATCCAATCACCAGAACAAATGCGTCTGTTTTTTTTTAATCTGCTTTTAAAGGTGGGGGAAAACTACTTTTAAGAACAACTTCATTCATCCAAGTGGGAACAAGCTTGGTGTTAGGCAGCCTCCCACACATCATTTCAAAAGGTGTTTTCCCAGTCACTCCATGTAAACTTGAGCGGTATGCCCACAGCATTTCAGAAACCATGCAGCTTACCTCACTTCCACAAGTCAATGCCATCTGAATGGTACCTTTGATCAAGCGGTTCGCCCTCTCAACCATACCATTACCCTGTGGGTTGTAAAGTGAGGTGCGATTGTGTTTAACCCCAGAAGAGCCTAAAAATGCCTGCATTTCTGCTGAAGTTAGCTGGGTGGCGTTGTCAGTAATTAATACTGAGGGTAATCCCTCCTCACCCCAAATTTCCTTCAAGATGTTCACAGTTGCTTTCGTTGTAATCTCTTTCATAAATTTTACTATTAGCCTTTTGGGGTGAACATCTATCACCACCATGGCAAATCTACAATCACTTTTGAGTTCATTCATTGGACCAATAAAATCCAAACAGATAGTGTGCCAGGGTTGCCCAGGGTCAGCTATCTGTCCCATAACTGCTTGCACTCCCACTCTCAAACGCTTTTCACTTTCTTTGCATACTTCACACTTCTCCACCCACATATCCATATCAGTATCCATCCCAGGTCACCACCAATTCACCCTCAACCTTTTTTTTGTCCTGGTTTGACCTAAATGCCCCTCATGTGCCAATCTGACAAGTTTGTTCCTCAACCCTAGGGGAGGAATAAATAGTTCTCCTCTCATAACTAACACATCACCACATACTGACAATTCGTCCAGAACTTTTAAATAAGGTCTGATGGACGGAGACACTGTACTTTCTCTCCTACTGCCTTGCAAGATTAAGCGCTTGACTTCTTGCATAGAGCTGTCAGAGAACATTTCCTTAATCCATACTCCTTCAGTGATGGCCTGCGCTTCAACCACACTCAGCACATCTTGTACAGAAGCCACTGCTCCTTCCTCTTCTTTCGTTAAGACTGATGCCTTGTCGACACCCTCCCACTCAAGAGAAAGTCTTGACAAGCAATCAGCTTGAACATTTCTCCACCCTTCTATATGCTCAACCTTGTAACAATATTCTTGTAAACGGGAAGCTAACCTGGCTAGCCTCGCTGAGCATTTACTGCTTCCACCTGGTAATAACACTTTGATTAAGGGTTTATTATCAGATTTCAGCTTGAATTTGGAACTTCATTAATAGGTTCTGAAGTATTCGCAACCTCAAGCTGCTGCTAAAGTCTCACGTTCAATAACTGAATAATTCCTCTCTGAACTAGTAAGTGTCCTAGAAGCGAATGCTACAGTCTTTTCATGTCCATTATGGACTTGAAAGAGGACAGCTCCAAGGCCTGTGGCACTGGCATCAACAGTGAGAACGGTTTCAAGCTTGGTGTTAAAAGGAGTGAGTATGCCTGCTTCACAAATGTCTTTTTTGAAAATGTTAAAACATAACTGTTGTTGTGCTTCCCACACAAAGGTAGCTCCTTTCCTTAAAAGTAACCTGAGAACTTCTGTTTTTTCAGAAAAACCTTGAACGAATTTTGAGTAGTACTCAATGAGATCTAAAAAAGATCTTAATTTGTCTTTGTCAGAGGGTGCAGGAGCTAACCTGATGGCATCCAAAAGATTTTGTTTAGGTCTCACACCTTCTGCAGAGATTTCATAGCCTAAGTATTCAACTTTGTCAACCAAAAATTTACATTTTTCACGTTTAGGGTTAACCCCGATTCTTTTATCTTAAGTAGCGCTTCTCTGAGAGTGCGATTGTATTGGTAAATAGTATCCCCAAATACAAGAATGTCATCTTGGAAATATACAATGTTATTGACATCTTTAAAAAGCACACTCATCATACATTGAAAAGCGCTTGCAGCAGAGCAGAGTCCAAATGGCATCCTAGTGCACTGAAAAATGCCATCCATCGTGATGAATGCTGTGAGTGGTTTGGACTGTTCATGCAGTTTAATCTGATGGTATGCATTTTTTAAGTCTAACTTAGAGAAAAACTTTCCCCTACTCAATGCCAGAATCAATTAGTTAATATTAGGTACTGGGTAGGTATCTAAAACAACATTTTGATTGAGTGATCACAAATCAATGCAAAATCTGAGTTTTCTGTCAGATTTTTCAGTGATAACCACTGGAGAAACCCACATAGAGCTTTCTAACGGCTCAATTACACCTGATGACACCATATCCTAAAGCATATCCTTTACTGCTGCTCTTGCTACTAAAGGTATTCTGCGTACTTTGTGTTGTACTGGGAGAGCATCAGGTTTCAACACTATCTTATGAACATAACCTTCAAAACATCCCAATTTTTCTCTTAAAACATCTTTAGCTTCTTCCAAAATATTCTCCAAAGACAGGTTCTCAACCACCATTACTTGAGTGGGTGCTCTGGGGTCAACAATAATGCACAAATCATACTGGTGCATCCATCCCAGAATGGGAGGCCCATCCATAGCTACATACACCTCCCCTTGTACCGACCTACCACCAAATTCTATAGTAGTGTTCATGTATCCTGAAAGATTTATAGTTTTAACTTGATAGTCCCCAGGGCTAATGTCTTTTGAAAGTAAAGTTATATCTGGCCACAACTTGTCATACACAACTTTGGGAACAATAGTATACATAGACCCAGAATCTACCATAAGTTGAACAGATTTTCCGTTAATCACAAATTCTGCTTTGGGTCTGTTTCTTATGCCTCTGTCATCAGTAGAGTCGCCTACACTTAAAATCCTATCCTTATGTGATAAAACATTAACGTTATTGTTTAAGGTGTCAATTTCATGAGGCCTGACATTAACATTTTCATCTAAGGTAGCAACTCTCTGTCAGCATTGTGAAAGGGACTACCGCACAAGTAACAAGATTTTTTTGGTTGTCTATTTCTTTGAACAGATCTGCCAGATTTGAATACCGCTGCAACATCAAGATCTTCTCCTGCTACAATAGATACACTTTCAGGATTGTTATAATCCTTTTTACCTAACTCACGCATACAATGTTGAGATTGTTCTATAACTTTAGCAATTTTAATAGCATCCTTTAGTGAAGGATTCTTTGCAGCCCAGAGTCGTTCCTGAGTTTTTTTGCACTTACAATGAACAATTATTTGATCACGAACTAATTTGTCTGTCATTGCCCCGAATTTACATTTTAAAGAAAGTTTCCTAAATTCTCCACGCCAATTTCACCCAAAAGAAAGCGCCTGGACTCACCGATGGTCAGCGCTCTGCCAACAGCACTCGTCCTGAATCTACCAAGACCACCAGCCTCAGTTGGAACAAACGATGATCAAAGTGGGTCCGGAGCCACCCGTCACAGCAGGAATCCGCTGGCCAACTCGTCGCCAAATCTTGAAGCATGGAAGAACGACTCTTCAAAGATCTGGTGAGTCAACAAGACTTTATTCCACAAAGTAATCTCCTACGGTACAAACGTGGCTCATCACCAGCCAGCCAAACTCCAACTGACGCCATTAGAACCAACACGCAGTAAGTGGAATGTGGAACACACTAAGACACAGTGCTCCACATTCTCCATACTAAAGAAAAGCACAAGCTGTATTACATATGAGTATAACATGCAGCAACCATACCTACGGTGGCCCACTATTTCTGGAAGATCCATCATCTGGGTAACAGCTTGGGTATGTGGAAAAGATACCAATAAGTCCTAACTAATTTATAGCTCAGATCTACTTTCTGCCTCTATAGCAAGCAAATGTTAGCATCTCTAGCAGAGCCTGTCAGCTAGGCTCAGAGCACTAATAACTAATAACAGCCTGTTTTTATGTTGTTCTACATAATGCACTTCTGTCTTTTCTAGGAGCTGTAAATAAGAAATGTTGCTATTATGCAATGCCTGGTACTCAATTTACCCAAATTTACTATTACCCAATTCATGGTACTCAATTCACCCACCTTCGAAGGATAAAAGGCTGAGTTGCTTTGCTGGGATTCAAACACATGACCTATAGAACACTACATTTGGGAACAGTTCGTTTTCAACACACCCAAAGTCCACCGCATCCTCTTGGTAGTCGCACATTCAATCGAATCCCTAGCTGCTTTTGGATGAGGGAAAGCAGAACTTCCCTTAGGTAAAAGCAATGTCGGACCAAGCATCCAAAACAAGTCTAATAATAGGTGCAGAGACAGAATATCGACTTAGAAATATCGAATTGCATTATTATAGAGTGAAAAATATCGATGGTTCAAAATATAGAGGTAAGTTTTTTCGTTGTTAAAAATATCGATTTTAATGTAATGCAGAAATATCGATTTTGTAAATTTCGATGTCAAAAATATAGTTGTTAGTTATATCATTTTTTTGTAGTTTTTCTTTAATGTTGGTATTTTTTATTGTTAATGTAGTATTAGTTATATACAGGTACATGCATCAAAAGAAAAACCGGTCGCAAACGGGCAGATTCTCAGAAACTGCTCCTTTGCGACCGGTATATTTGCATTTGGGATGCATCATCCCAAATGCAAAAATCGCAATTTAAGTAATCTCTAAATTGCGATTACTTAAATTGCGATTGCATTTAAGGAATCCCAAATTGAGATTCCTTAAATGCAATGCATTAAAGTAAAAAAATTAGCGATTTCTCTAATAGGAGTCGCAAATTACCATCAATTTGTACTTGATGGTAATTTGCAAAAACTTTGAAAAATGCACTAAAGTGCATTCTTCAAAGTTTCATGTTGCGCACACATATGCCCTTGGGGCATGTGTGTGCGCAACATGGGTGCACATCACTATTTCAGGGGTGCAACAGGGTGTCCTATTGACACCCTTGCACCCTTAAAATTGCATGCGCAATTTGCGAGTACCTATTGGTACTCGCAAATTGCGCATGCACTTTCCCATTCATTCCTATGGGCCTGTAGGCCCATAGGAATGAATGGGACGCCATTCCTTATTTGCGACTCGCAATTTGCGAGTCGCAAATAAGGAATATGTAGCAATCGCTAATTTAATAGCAATTCCTACATTCATAGGCTTTTGCGAGTCCTTAATTGCGAGTCCTTAATTATCGCAATTAAGGACTCGCAAAAGCCTACTTTGATGCATGTGCCTGTATATATTTTACTAAAAAAATGGAAGTTAAAATGTTTGTATTTTTTTTAAAATTAAGTTTTAGGAGCGGGATGTTGGGTTTATAGGGGATAAGCGTGGGGAGTAATTAAAAAAAAAAAAGTAAAACATTTTTTAAATGTCAATTTATTTTAAACATTTAGGCCCCGATTCCGATCTCGCTCGGATGGCCCTCCCAGAGCCATCCGTAGCCTTACCTTCCGACCAACTCGTTCCCGAAGTCGGTCCGTCCAAACGAGGAAGTACGATGCGCGAATGTGTGCATTTCCCGAGTGACACGCACGCTCCGAATCGAGCAACATTTCCCGTACGAGCCAGCACCGTAAACGCTGAATGGACTCGACCGGAACCATTACCATATCAGTTTCCGGGCGGGCAAGTACGATGCGTACTTCCTCCGCGCCGAATAGTTTGCCACCTTCAGCACGTCACAGCATCCGTAAGAGCTGTACATTAGGTCCGAATCGCGCCACAACATGAATACTGCGTACGAGACGAAGCTGCCATGTATCCAATCGCGCATGTCATCCCGATACTGTACGCCTATGACCGAATCAACAAGCGGAATTGACGCGTACGTCACAGATGGTAAGTCAGACACCTACCACCCACTAATATGTCACGATCCCACGATAGCCAAAACACTCAAAGGGGGTGGATGCCCATCCCCCCAGCACAGTCCACCCCACAGGGGGTGGATGTCCATCCCCCCAGCACAGTCCACCCCACAGGGAGTTGTTGTCCATCCCCCAGCACAGTCCACCCCAGAGGGGGATGTTGTCCATCCCCCCAGCACAGTCCACCCCACAGTGGGTGGATGTCCATCCCCCCAGCACAGTCCACCCCAGAGGGGGTGGATGTCCATCCCCCCAGCACAGTCCATCCCACAGGGGGGGGATGCCCATCCCCCCAGCACAGTCCACCCCACGCGCAGTCCACCCCACAGGGGGTTGTTGTCCATCCCCCCAGCACAGTCCACCCCACAGGGGGTTGTTGTGGGTTGTTGTCCATCCCCAGCACAGTCCACCCCACAGGGGGTTGTTGTCCATCCCCCCAGCACAGTCCACCCCAGAGGGGGTGGATGTCCATCCCCCCAGCACAGTCCACCCCAAAGGGGGTGGATGTCCATCCCCCCAGCACAGTCTACCCCACAGGGGGTGGATGCCCATCCCCCCAGCACAGTCCACCCCACAGGGGGTTGTTGTCCATCCCCCCAGCACAGTCCACCCCAGAGTGGGTGGATGCCCATCCCCCCAGCACAGTCCACCCCACAGGGGGTTGTTGTCCATCCCCCGAGCACAGTCCACCCCAGAGGGGGATGTTGTCCATCCCCCCAGCACAGTCCACCCCAGAGGGGATGGATGTCCATCCCCACAGCACAGTCCACCCCACAGGGGGTGGATGCCCATCCCCCCAGCACAGTCCACCCCACAGGGGTTGTTGTCCATCCCCCCAGCACAGTCCACCCCAGAGGGGGTGGATGCCCATCCCCCAGCAAAGTCCACCCCACAGGGTGTTGTTGTCCATCCCCCAGCACAGTCCACGCCAGAGGGGGTGGATGTCCATATCCCCAGCACAGTCCACCCCACAGGGGGTGGATGCCCATCCCCCCAGCACAGTCCACCCCACAGGGGGTGGTAGTCCATCCCCTGAGCACAGTCCACCCCACAGGGGGTGGATGCCCATCCCCCCAGCACAGTCCACCCCACAGGGGGTTGTTGTCCATCCCCCAGCACAGTCCACCCCCTCGGGGGTGGATGTCCATCCCCCAGCACAGTCTACCCCAGAGGGGGTGGAGGGAAAACACTCCCCCCCTACTCCCATGCCAAGCTTGTGTATTGTGCGCAAACATCCAGAATCAGTGACACATTAAGCAAACAAATGCAGTTACATCCATCAATGTAGTGAACAAAAGCAGATTGTGGGGTACAAACCCTTAGCATTGACAAGCACATAGGGGAGATGGGGTATAACCCCCACATCAGTGTGGTCCCCAAAAGATGAGCGTGGGGTACAAACCCCCAGTGTTGCCAAGCACATAGGGGACATGGGGTATAACCCCCCATCAGTGTTGTCACCATAAGGTGATAGGGGGATCAAACCCCCAGCATTGTCATGCACATAGGGGAGATGGGGTATAACCCCCACATCAGTGTGGTCCCCAAAAGATGAGCATGGGGTTCAAACCCCCAGTGTTGCCAAGCACATAGGGGACATGGGTCAGAACCCCCACATCAGTGGAGTGACCAAAAGGTGAGTGTGGGGTTCTGACTCCCAGCATGTGCAGACAATCATCTATGACTCTCTGAGGCCTAAAACCACCAGCAATGTAGTGACAAAGTAGTGGTTGTGTCCCAAATAAACACATATCTGTTGAGGCAAACATCATTGGGCCTTCAAAAAAATACCCCTGCCATGTGGAGACAAGCATTGCCATTGTGGGCTAACACTGCTAGCAATGTTCAATTGGACAATGGAAGAAGTGACCATCAAAATGCATAAACACACATTTGTTCACATACAGACACAAGGAAATCCGCCAGAACCAACAGTGTAGACAAGATCCTGTTCCACACTGTGGCAGCAATGGCAAATTAAGAACATGATGAAAGGCCAGATTGAAGATGCTGGAGTCCCAGGGACAGTACATAAACAAAATAAAACAAACATCAAATCACTGCTCACGAAGCCAGTAGAAATACGTGGTTCAAGATGCACTAAAACAACTAGCCAACCACACACTGCCAAACAAACACAACATGTGTGTGTGTGTAAGTGTCTCTAGGCTCCCCCCACACACACGATGGGGGTCTAAACTCCACTGAGACATATGCGCCCTGAGTACAACCCAGATGCATCTCCATTATTGTGTTACAGAATGTTGGCAATTTGGCATTGTTTGATGTGCAGGTCAACAACAGTCACCTGTGGAACAATCTTGGTGGAACTCCAAACAACACATCAGGAGACTGACTCTCCATCCCTGGTATCATCAAGGCCACTACACTGTGGTGACAGTATCCTGTATGATGACCCACTGTGATGCAAAATCATGATGTGAACCATACTTTGGAGCACACTCACTCTTGTGCACTGAGTCACGTGTCTTGCCAGAACAACTTCCATTACACATACCCAAATATTACTCACAGGGCATGGCCTGTAATGTAAGGCCACAATGTAGGTAGGGGCCTTGCCAAGAGGCAAGTCACATTTGGGCAGTCTAAACACCACACACCTTGATCACACACAATGTGCAGCAGCTAAGCCTACATTGAATGGTGACAATGCATATGCACACATGACAATCCCAGGGGTGGTGGTTGGATCTGTGTTTTACAACACAAGACACATAGCTAAGCATCACACATGATGGAATTTGTCACTCCGCTTAGGCCAGATGACATGTGCATAACGTGAAATGTATCAGACACATAGGGAAATTTAACACTGTCCCAGAGCAATTAAACACTCAAGGAAACCTATAAATAAGACATGTTGACATCAGGTGACAGGGAAGGGAAGAATCTGCTGAGTGTGAGCAGTCATACACACATACAAGTGCCAAACGCATGAAAACAGATGAAAGATAAAAAACACGCTAATGTTGGTAGCACAGATGTGACTCGTGGAATCCTAATTATGTCTAATGTGAGTTTACCCACAGTGCAGGCACTTATAGCAACCCAACCAGGGCGGACACCATATTGACTCTATTTGTCACATGCACCCACATCACGGACACTCACAGTCAAAGAGGCTGACAAATCACTGGACAATTTGGCAAGCCTCACAGACAGGACCATCTGCAGGGACTACAGTCTTGGCAGAAAAAGGGCTGTCAACACCAAAAATACATGATCACAGAACACATACCATGGGCTTTGGAAAGGTCACAGATTAACACACTGTCAAGAGGTGATTTCACTACTGTGGAAGGTCCGCTGTGTCAAGCTTGGTCTTGGCATGGGTCTGCCTTGTCAGAATGAGACTCGGACATTGACTAAACTATTGCAACACACAGAATACTTTGGTCCCATCAGCCTGTGTACATGTGTGTTTCATAAGTCTGCGGCACGTAGTCATAATCCATGTTTACCAAGTGGCACTGATGAGACAGAGGACTTGTTCATCATCAATGCGCTAATATGCATGTCCATTGGAGTGGTGCATACCATCATAGACATTTAAAATGAGTATAAATGTCAGCCCGACATATGTGCTAAAGTGTAAGCCAAAGATGGGAGGTTGTGAAAAGAATGTCACACTCCTTGTCCCAAACAATGTGGATCCTGACAACAAGCAATTTCAGCCAACGACGACTCTGCTATGTACTGTAATAGGACACACATCCCATGGACCTCAGGCAGTCCATCACATCACTCTATCATGTTTTGTCATAAAACAATATTTCAACAGCAATTCCAGTACACTAATCAGCAACATCATGTACACCAAAAGAAAATAGCCAAAATAACAAAACACTGCTTTAGTCAGCATT
>CAWUFW010000516.1:0-77500 GCA_963921515.1 Calotriton arnoldi | reverse complement strand
CCCAGGTTGCGGGAGCCTCCCGTCCTGCAAGCCAGCCGAGGGTCCGAGTGCTGGGGACGGGTCCACCGGGGAGGATCTCCCCGGCCTGGCTAGGGTTCGGAAGCTAGGACCGGGCCCGGGGATCGTGCTCTGTCCCAGGTTGCGGGAGCCTCCCGTCCTGCAAGCCAACCGAGGGTCCGGACGCTGGGGACGGGGGTCCACCGGGGCCTGGGGAGGCTCTCCCCAGCCTGGCTAGGGTTCGGAAGCTGGGACCGGGCCCGGGGCTCGTGCTCCGTCCCAGGGTGCAGGAGCCCCCAATCCTGCAAGCCTGCCGAGGGTCCAGGCACTGGGGATGGGGGTCCACCGGGGCCCGGGGAGGCTCTCCCGGCCTGGCTAGGGTTTGGAAGCTGGGACCGGGCCCGGGGCTCATGCTCTGTCCCAGGGTGTGGGAGCCCCCCGTCCTGCAAGCCAGCCAAGGCTCCAGGCGTTGGGGATGGGGTGGTCCACCGGGGCCCGGGGAGGCTCTCCCCGGCCTGGCTAGGGTTCGGAAGCTGGGACCCGGCCCGGGGCTCGTGCTGCATCCCAGGGTCCCAGGCTGCGGGAGCCCCCTGTCCTGGAAGCCAGCCCAGGGTCCGGGCGCTGGTGTCGGGGGTCCACCGGGGCCCGGGGAGGCTCTCACCGGCCTGGCTAGGGTTCGGAAGCTGGGACCGGGCCCGGGGCTCGTGCTGCATCCCAGGGTCCCAGGCTGCGGGAGCCCCCCGTCCTGCAAGCCAGCCGAGGGTCCGGGCGCTGGGGAAGGGTGTCCACCGGGGCCCGGGGAGGCTCTCCCCAGCCTGGCTAGGATTCGGAAGCTGGGAGCAGGCCCGGGGCTCGTGCTCCGTCCGGCGGTCCCCGGGGTGCGGGAGCCCCCCGTCCTGCAAGCCAGCCGAGGGTCCGGGCGCTGGGGAAGGGTGTCCACCGGGGCCCGGGGAGGCTCTACCTGGCCTGGCTAGGGTTCGGAAGCTGGGACCGGGCCCGGGGCTCGTGCTCCGTCCGGCGGGCCCCGGGGTGCGGGAGCCCCCCGTCCTGCAAGCCAGCCGAGGGTCCGGGCGCTGGGGACGGGGGCCACCGGGGCCCGGGGAGGCTCTCCCCGTCCTGGCTGCTTTCAGAAGCAGGTACCGGGCCGGGGAGCGGGGGTGGCTGGCTTTATCCACTACGCTGGCGGAGCGGAGTTTTCTGCCCACCCCTAGTCATTATCTATGTTGCCTCTTACTGTTTTCATTGAAACACAGTAGGGGATAAGTATGCATTTTGACTCTGTGATCCTTTTAGTTCTAAATAATGGGTATTTTATATATTTCTTTTGTTACTCCCTGTCATTGCTCTTGGTTATGTCGTACTATTGCTTGTTGCTGGCACAGTTGTGCCCTTTCCTGATCCTTGATATTTGGAGGAATAGGAACTCATTTCCGAATCAGGTTATATTATATATTGTTTTCAACAAACTATGCTTGTTTGTTCGCCTTATCTTTTTCCCCTCACGGTTCGGTTTGATGTGAGTGCCTGGGAGCGTTTGCATGCTGGGGAGTTTGGTTCTTTTCTGTGACACGCTATATTTTGTTTGTTGTTTTTTTGCTAACTTATTAGTTGTGTGTCTATCTGTGTTTGAAATTTGAATAATTGAATGTAGTTTTAGGTTCACTCACTATATATATCTGTAGAAACACTATCATAGTTTCAGATTTTAGATCACTTGTAACACTGGTCTGAAAGTCCTCTGCACTTCACCATTTACCATCAGACACCAATGGTGGGTGTAATCAATATTATTTTGTATACTCAAGATTGGCTATACTATGTATCTGAATACCTACAGCCCTGAAGAAATGAGGTGTTACCTACCTAACGACGAAACACATGTTGGCTGTACTTCTCTTATCTGTCTGGAATGTATACTGGCTGTAAAGGTTCCCATTAGACTGAAAAGAGGACTTTGGATGAAATCCTTTTTGGTCCTAACAAAGGAAATGGATTAAAGTGGACTGTGATCTACCAATTTTGGACTTGTAACTAATTTTTAAACTTATTGTGTGCTCGTATCTATTTGCTTACCTGTGTGATTTGTACACAAGGTGTAAATGAATGAATGAATGAATGAAATTGTACTTGTATAGCGCATGGCTACCCTGAGGCCTCCCAGCGCTGTTTGATAGAAGAGTAGAGGAAAACAGAAGCCGTGATGTTAAGAGACTGTCTTAAAGAGGTAGGTTTTTAAGAGCTTCCGGAAGGCCAAGAGGTTGTTGTCCTTACGTAAGGTGGGAGGAAGAGTGTTCCAGATCTTTGCAGCATTAAACGAAAAGGAGCGTCCACCCCACCTGGATCTTCGAATTTTCTTGCGGGCGGCCAAGCATAAGGAGCTGGATCGCAGGGTTCTGTGAGGGAGATAGGGAGTGACCAAGGAGTGGATAATAGCCGGACCAGTCTTCCGGATGGCTCTATGAACTAGGCACATAGCTTTAAACTGTATCCTAGCCGGAATAGGGAGCCAGTGGAGACTCCTCAATGCTGGTTTAGCAGATTGCCACCGCAGAATCTGGAGAAGCAGGCGGGCAGCACAGTTCTGAGTTACTTGCAGTTTGTAAATGGTGAATTGAGGAGCACCGAGATATAGGGCGTTCCCATAATCAAGGCGAGAAAGAATAAGGGCCTGTACCATAATTCTTCTCGCCTGGAAGGGGAGGAGGGGAATGATTTTCCTCAACATTCTCATCAGTCCATAACACGTGGCTGAAAGCTTGGTGGCCTGGTGGTTAAAATCAAGAGAGCTGTCCAGCAATATGCCAAGGCTTTTAATTTGTGCCTTAGGAGGTGGAGCAGGACCCAGGCATGCCAGCCACGGGATTGAGGACGGAGGGTTGCCCAGGAGCATAATCTCTGTTTTGTCCCCGTTGAGCTTGAGGCAGGAGAGTTCCATCCACTCTGCCACCGCCTCTAGGCAAGGACCTAGGGTGCTAGACGACCCCTCAGAGTGATTCAATGCTACCACTAACTGAGTGTCGTCTGCATAGGTGATAATCTTAACGCCGAATGGATGGACAATCTCCGCCAGGGGACTCATGTAGATGCTAAAAAGCGTGGGGCTCAGGGCAGAGCCCTGAGGAACCCCACAGCTAAGAGGCAACCGAGAGGACACCACATCTCCTTCAAAGACTTGGAAGAAGCGGTTGCTGAGGAAGGATTGGAACCAAGTCAGTGCCGTGCCTGACACTCCCATGCTTTTAAGTCGATGGGCTAAGATGTTATGGTTAACAGTGTCAAACGCGGCACTGAGATCTAGGAGGATGATTGCCGCTGTTCCTCCTTGGTCCAGTAACCTTCTTGCCTCCTCTGTTACTACTACTAAGGCCATTTCCATCCCATGCTGAGGACGAAAGCCTGTCTGAGAGTAATGTAACAGCCTGTTGGATTCCAAATAATCAACCAATATGGTGTTGATATGCTTCTCAACCAGCTTACTCAGCCAAGGGAGGAGGGAAATTGGGCGATAGTTGGCCAGATTGGATTGATCCAGATTGGGTTTCTTCAAAAGGGCCCTAACCATCGCGCATTTCCAAGCTGTAGGTACCATACCAGAGGTGATGGAGGAATTCAGAGTATCAAGGATAACTGGGCGAATGGCATTAATGACTGAAGTGAGGTGTTGCGGAGGGGCAGGGTCCAATGGAGAGCCTGAGGTTACTCTCGTGATGATTGAATCCAGTAGAACCCCATCTAGAGGGGAAATTGCTCCAACGAGCATTTAGAAGTGACGCTCGAGCTACTTGTTGCGGTCACCATGGGCTCAGGTGTTGTATTAGGAAAGGACATATAGATATTTTGGATCTTTTGATGAAAAAAGATTGCCAAATTATTACACCGTGTAAGTGCTCCTTCCGTTACTGAAGGTTTTTGAGGTAGGGTGATAAGTGAATTAGCTATGCGAAAGATCTCTTTGGGTGAGTTTGCAGCAGTACTTATTTTTTCTTCATAAAATGTGATTTGGGCGATTTTTATTTCTGATTTATATAACTCGATTGCTTTCCTGTATTCCACTTTCATAGTCTCTGAGAAATTCTGTCTCCAACTTATTTCCAGTCTCCGGCATGTTTGCTTTAAATCCCTCAATTTGGGGGAAAACCATGGGGCTGTTTTCTGTCTGTTTTTCTTGTAGATGGGCTCCTTAGGGAGGACTAGGTCAAGGGAGCTTTGGATCCAAGCATTGAAGTTACTACTGGCCAGATTAGAATTAGGATCTCTCAATGGTCGTGTATTGTCAAGAGCTATGATCCAACGATTGGCGGAGAGCCTCGACCACTTTCTTTCCAGAGTCGGTGCTGCTCTCTGGGGGGGCAATTGCACGACAGTCTCCCAACTTAGGGGGATCAAAAAATGATCCGTCCAGGGAAGAGGAGTAGGAGTACCTACAACAAGGTTGTGCAAATTGCTAAATACATGGTCAAGAAAGTGACCCTTCACATGTGTGGAGGCAAATCCTTTTTGTTTGAGTTGGATCGCCAGGAGGCTAGATAGTGGTTCGTTGGCTATATGGTTGGCGGGGTAATCTAGATGAATATTGAAGTCACCGAGTACCGTAAAATTGGCTGGGGCCAGTGCTATATTGGCAACGAAAGTGGGGAGATTAGGGAGAAATTGCCCTAAGGCTCCCGGGGGCGGTAGATCAGCAGACCGGAGAAGGTGCTCGTAGGCGAGAACTCTAAGGAGAAGGCCATGCTTTCGCAGTCTGATAGCATGGTCAGTGTGGTACGACAATTAAAAGTGTCTTTGAATATAATAGCAAGACCTCTGCCTCTGCCGGACATACGATCAGCTCTAAGTATTGAGTAGCCTTGAGGGAGGGTTTGAATAATAGCAGGGTCCGTTTCAATCTGGAGCCAGGTTTCTGTTAGAAAAAGAGCATCTGGCTCAAGCTCATCTATTAACAATGCTAAATCCACAGAATGCTTAGGAAGCGATCTGCAATTTAACAGAAACATCCTTACGGGTGTGCTAGTATGAAGCCTATAGTGTTTGTGAGGCATTAACTCAAAGTTACAATGTGGGCAGTGGGAGGGGTTATTAGCAATATTTAGAGAGTGTAAACAGTTGGAATTCGTAACCCCTCTCAGCTCAAGCAGAGAGTAAGAACTGTAGGTTATACAATTTTCGGGGAAATTGCCAGGGGTTGTGGCCCCTGGGCCCGGTTGGGCGCGGACGGGCGCAGAAGGGCTTGCCAGCGGTGCGTCCGCTGCAGCGCGTCCAGCGGCACGTTAGCGCCATTCCGCCCTGAAATAGATTGGATCAAAGAAAAACTGGAGCGTCACCCTGCCAAGATGGCCGCCCAATAGTGTCCCAACCAGGAAGTGATGAGCTCGGTACCTCCCTCCACTCAACCAGCATAGGGATAGCTGTGGTGGACCGGGGAGTCGGCGAGCATAGAGCGACACGACGAAAAGGTGAGAGTCAATTTCAATGTGGCTTTAAAAACAATTTAGTGCAGTTTTAAAAACAGTTGGCAAAGCGCTAGCGTAGCAACACAGGCCGAGCAAGCTCTACCTTCTATCAGCTGCGCGTCAGCGCCCTCCGCCCTAAATAGTCAGGATCAAAGAAAAACTGGAGCGTCATCCTGCCAAGATGGCCACCCAATAGTGTCCCAACCAGGAAGTGATGAGCTCGGTACCTCCCTCCACTCAACCAGCATAGGGATAGCTGTGGTGGACCGGGGAGTCGGCGAGCATAAAGCGACACGAAAAGGTGAGAGTCAATTTCAATGTGGCTTTAAAAACAATTTAGTGCAGTTTTAAAAACAGTTGGCAAAGCGCTAGCATAGCAACACAGGCCGAGCAAGCTCTACCTTCTATCAGCTGCGCGTCAGCGCCCTCCGCCCTAAATAGTCAGGATCAAAGAAAAACTGGAGCGTCACCCTGCCAAGATGGCCGCCCAATAGTGTCCCAACCAGGAAGTGATGAGCTCGGTACCTCCCTTCACTCAACCAGCATAGGGATAGCTGTGGTGGACCGGGTAGTCGGCGAGCATAGAGCGACACGAAAAGGTGAGAGTCAATTTCAATGTGGCTTTAAAAACAATTTAGTGCAGTTTTAAAAACAGTTGGCAAAGCGCTAGCGTAGCAACACAGGCCGAGCAAGCTCTACCTTCTATCAGCTGCGCGTCAGCGCCCTCCGCCCTAAATAGTCAGGATCAAAGAAAAACTGGAGCGTCACCCTGCCAAGATGGCCACCCAATAGTGTCCCAACCAGGAAGTGATGAGCTCGGTACCTCCCTCCACTCAACCAGCATAGGGATAGCTGTGGTGGACTGGGGAGTCGGCGAGCATAAAGCGACACGAAAAGGTGAGAGTCAATTTCAATGTGGCTTTAAAAACAATTTAGTGCAGTTTTAAAAACAGTTGGCAAAGCGCTAGCGTAGCAACACAGGCCGAGCAAGCTCTACCTTCTATCAGCTGCGCGTCAGCGCCCTCCGCCCTAAATAGTCAGGATCAAAGAAAAACTGGAGCGTCACCCTGCCAAGATGGCCGCCCAATAGTGTCCCAACCAGGAAGTGATGAGCTCGGTACCTCCCTCCACTCAACCAGCATAGGGATAGCTGTGGTGGACCGAGGAGTCGGCGAGCATAGAGCGACACGAAAAGGTGAGAGTCAATTTCAATGTGGCTTTAAAAACAATTTAGTGCAGTTTTAAAAACAGTTGGCAAAGCGCTAGCGTAGCAACACAGGCCGAGCAAGCTCTACCTTCTATCAGCTGCGCGTCAGCGCCCTCCGCCCTAAATAGTCAGGATCAAAGAAAAACTGGAGCGTCACCCTGCCAAGATGGCCGCCCAATAGTGTCCCAACCAAGAAGTGATGAGCTCGGTACCTCCCTCCACTCAACTAGCATAGGGATAGCTGTGGTGGACCGGGGAGTCGGCGAGCATAGAGCGACACGAAAAGGTGAGAGTCAATTTCAATGTGGCTTTAAAAACAATTTAGTGCAGTTTTAAAACTGTTGGACTTCACTTGTAGAATTCTCAACAACTATACATTTTTAGATTTTGCCAATAATTCCATAACAACAGTAAAGTTTCATAATAATTTCATACTAATTATGAGAAATGCAATTGCACATACCCCTGTCAATGAGTTACACATATTTTGTATGCATAATGTTAATATTAAACTATTGAGCCCCAGTGGGCAAAGTGACATATATCTACCCAAATATTAAGAAAGTATAGGTGAGTCAACACATTCTGCCATATATATGTATACATATATATATATATTCACTGAAAAAAACATAGGTTTCAGGGACATTATAGTTAGAAATTAGCATTTAAAAAACCTTAGAAATTCACTGAAAAACCACAGGTTTCAGGGACGTTATAGTTAGTTGGACATTTCACTCGTACACAACCAGAGAAATTCGGCCGTTATGGTTAGTTGAGCTAACTATAACTCGCGCCCGCAATGCACTGCTGATGACGTCACATATTACATCATTCATGACATGGTCAGTGACATCACTGATGACATCACTTTTTAAATGATAATTTCTAACTATAATGTTCATTAAACCTATGGTTTTTCCAGTAATTTTCAAAGTTTTTTTTAGTGATATTTTCTAAATTAAATATCCTAAAAATACTTTTTCTAAGTTTCTTTTTGTTATTAAAATTATGTAATGTCTTGTGTTTTCTAAAATATAAATAGAACGTCCCTGAAACCTTTTTTCAGTGAATTTCAAAGGTTTTTTAAATGATAATTTCTAACTATAACGTCCCTGAAACCTATGGTTTTTTCAGTGAATTTCTAAGGTTTTTTAAATGCTAATTTCTAACTATTCCTACAGAGGTAGGACATGTGCAGAAAGAGGAAGACACGCACAGAAAGAAGCAAGAGAAATGCAGAAAGAGGCAACAGAAGTCCAGAAAGACGAAGAAAGGTGCAGAAAAAAGCAAGAGATATGCAGAAAGAACCAACAGAGGTGCAGAAAGAGGCCTTGTTGCAAAGTCATCCTGTGCCCCCAACTTTTTGCTGACTGGTACTGGTGGTAACTGACTCTGACTAACCAGGCCCGGAGCCAGTGCTATCCTGAAAGACACTTAGAATACAGTGAAAACACCTACATACACTAGGGTACACTATGGGTTGGGGTAGCCCTGTGATTGGCATGACCTCCCCTGTAAGGCCCTGGTACATAATAGGGCAGGGGGATTAAAACTACCTCTAAGTCAGAGGTGCAGAAAGAGGCAAGAGAAGTACAGAAAGAAGCAACAGAGGTGCCGGAAGAGGCAAGAGAGGTACAGAAAGAGGGAACAGGGGTGCAGAAAGAGGCAAGAGGGATACAGAAATTTGCAACAGAGGTACAGAAAGAAGCAAGAGCAGTGCAGAAAGAAGCAAGAGCAGTGCAGAAAGAAGCAAGAGAAGTGCAGAAAGAAGCAAAAGAGGTGGAGAAATAGGGAAGAGGGTGCAGAAAGAGGCAAGAGGGATAGAGAAATTTGCAAAAGAGGTTCAGAAACAAGCAAGAGAAGTGCAGAAAGAGGCAAGAGAATTGCTGAAAGAAGCAACAGAGGTGTCGAAAGAAGCAAGAGAAGTGCAGAAAGAGGCAAGTGAGGTGCAGAAAGAAGCAAAAGCAGTGCAGAATGAACCAACAGAGGTGCAAAAAGAGGCAAGAGGGGTACAAAAAGAAGGAAGAGAAGTGCAGAAAGAGGCAAGAGAATTGCTGAAAGAAGCAACAGAGGTGTAGAAAGAAGCAAGAGAAGTGCAGAAAGAGACAAGTGAGGTGCAGAAAGAAGCAAGAGCAGTGCAGAAAGAACCAACAGAGGTTCAAAAAGAGGCAAGAGGGGTGCAGAAAAAGGTAGGAGGGGTGCACAAAGAGGCAAGAGAGGTACAGAAAGAGGCAAGAGATATGCAGAAACAGGCAGGAAAGGTGCAGAAACAGGGGTGCAGAAAAAGGCAAGAGAGGTGCAGAAAGAGAAAAGAGGGGTGCAGAAAGGGGCAAGAGATCTGCAGAAAAAAGCAACATACGTGCTGAAAGAGGCAAGTGAGGTGCAGAAAGAAGCAAGAGAGGTGTGGAAAGAGGCAATAGAAGTGCAGAAAGAAGCAACAGAGGTGCAGAAAGAAGCAACAGAGGTGCAGAAAGAGGCAAGTGGGGTGCAGAAAGAGGAGAGAGAAGTGCAGAAAGAAGCAAAAGAGGTGCTCAAAGACGCAAGAGGGATGCAGAAAGAGGCAAGAGCAGTGCAGAAAGAACCAAGAGGAGTGCAGAAAGAAGCAACAGAGGTGCAGAAAGAGGCACGAGGGGTGCAGAAAGAAGGAAGAGAAGTGCAGAAAGAAGCAACAGAGGTGCTGAAAGAGGTACGAAGCGTGCAGAAAGAGTTAAGAGCAGTGCAGAAAGAAGCAACAGAGGTACAGAAAGAGGCAAGAGTGGTGCAGAAAGAGGGAAGAGAGGTGTAGAAAGAAGCAAGAGCAGTGCAGAAAGAACCAACAGAGGTGCTGAAAGAGGTGTGAAGGGTGCAGAAAGAGCAAAAGAAGTACAGAAAGAGGCAAGAGAGGTACAGAAAGAGGCAAGAGAGGTGCAGAAACAAGCATGAAAGGTGCAGAAACAGGGAACAGGGGTGAAGAGAGAGGCAAGAGAGGTGCAGAAAGAGAAAAGAGGGGTGCAGAAAGAGGCAAGAGAAGAGATCTGCAGAAAAAGCAACAGAGGTGCTGAAAAAGGCAAGTGAGGTGCAGAAAGAGGCAAGAGATCTGCAGAAAAAAGCAACAGAGGTGCTGAAAGAGGCAAGAGAGGTGCAGACAGAAGCAAGAGAGGTGCACAAAGAGGCAGTAGAAGTGCAGAAAGAAGCAACAGAGGTGCAGAAAGAGGCAAGAGGCGTGCGGAAAGAAGGAAGAGAAGTGCAGAAAGAAGCAACAGAGGTGCTGAAAGAGGCACAAAGGGTACAGAAAGAGGCAAGAGAAGTGCAGAAACAACCAAGAGAAGTGCAGAAAGAAGCAACAGAGGTGCAGAAGGAGGCACGAGGGGTGCAGAAAGAAGGAAGAGAAGTGCAGAAAGAAGCAACAGAGGTGCTGAAAGAGGCTCGAAGGGTGCAGAAAGAGGCAAGAGAAGTGCAGAAAGAAGCAACAGAGGTGCAGAAAGAGGCAAGAGTGGTGCGGAAAGAGGGAAGAGAGATGTAGAAAGAGGTAAGAGAGTTGGAGAAATAGGGAAGAGTGGTGCAGAAAGAGGCAGGAGGGGTGCAGAAAGAAGCAACGGAGGTGCCAAAAGAGGCAAGAGAGGTGCAGAAAGAAGCAAGTGAAGTGCAGAAAGTGGCAACAGAGGTGCAGAAAGATGCAAGAGAGGTGCAGAAACAAGCAAGAGAAGTGCAGAAGGAGGCAAGAGAATTGCTGAGAGAAGCAACAGAGGTTTAGAAAGAAGCAAGAGAAGTACAGAAAGAGGCAAGTGAGGTGCAGAAAGAAGCAAGAGCAGTGCAGAGAGAAGCAACAGAGGTGCTGAAAGAGGCAACAGAGGTGCAGAAGGAGGCATGAGGGGTGGAGAAAGAAGGAAGAGGAGTGCAGAAAGAAGCAACAGAGGTGCTGAAAGAGGCACGAGGGGTGCAGAAAAAAGGAAGAGAAGTGCAGAAAGAAGCAACAGAGGTGCTGAAAGAGGAATGAAGGGTGCAGAAAGAGGCAAGAGAAGTGCAGAAAGAAGCAGCAGAGGTACAGAAAGATGTAAGAGTGGTGCAGAAAGAGGTGTAGAACGAGGCAAGACAGTTGCACAAAGAGGGAAGAGGGGTGCAGAAAGAGGCAGGAGGGGTGCAGAAAGAAGCAACAGAGGTGCTGAAAGAGGCAAGAGATGTGCAGAAAGAAGCAAGTGAAGTGCAGAAAGACGCAACAGAGGTGCAGAAAGACGCAAGAGAGGTGCAGAAACAAGCAAGAGAAGTGCAGAAAGAGTCAAGAGAATTGCTGAAAGAAGCAACAGAGGTTTAGAAAGAAGCAAGAGAAGTGCAGAAAGAGGCAAGTGAGATGCAGAAAGAAGCAAGAGCAGTGCAAAAAGAACCAACAGAGGTGCAAAAAGTCGCAAGAGGGGTGCAGCAAGAGGTATGAGAGGTGCAGAAAGAGGCAAGAGAGATACAGAAAGAAGCAACAGAGGTGTAGAAAGAAGCAACAGAAGTGCAGAAAAAGGCAAGTGAGGTGCAGAAAGAAGCAAGAGCAGTGCAGAAAGAACCAACAGAGGTGCAAAGAGGCAAGAGGTATGCAGAAAAAGGTAGGAGGGGTGCACAAATAGGCAAGAGAGGTACAGAAAGAGGCAGGAGGGGTGCAGAAAGAAGGAAGAGAAGTGCAGAAAGAAGTAACAGAGGTGCTGAAAGAGGTGTGAAAGGTACAGAAAAAGCAAGAGAAGTGCAGAAAGAGGCAAGAGAGGTACAGAAAGAAGCAAGAGAGTTGCACGAAGAGGGAAGAGGGGTGCAGAAAGAGGCAACAGGGGTGCAGAAAGAAGCAAGTGAGGTGCAGAAAGAGGCAAGAGAGGTGCAGAAAGAGGCAAGAGAGGTGCAGAAACAGGCAAGAGAAGTGCAGAACGAGTCAAGAGAATTGCTGAAAGAAGCAACAGGGGTGTAGAAAGAAGCAAGAGAAGTGCAGAAAGAGGCAAGTGAGATGCAGAAACAGGCAAGAAAGGTACAGAAAGAGGGAAGACAAATGCAGAAAGAGGCAACAAGGGTGCAGAAAAAAGCAAGACAGGAGTAGAAAGAAGCATGGGGAGTGCAGAATGAAGCAACAGGGGTCCAGAAAGAGGCAAGAGAAGTGCAGAAAGAAGCAACAGAGGTGCAGAAGGAGGCAAGAGAACTGCAGAAAGAGGCAAGAGAGTTGCAGAAACAGGCAAAAGAGGTACAGAAAATGGGGAACAGAGGTGCAGACAGAGGCAAGAGAGGTGTAGAAAGAGGGAAGAGGGGTGCAGGAAAAGGCAAGAGGGATGCAGAAATTTGGAACAGAGGTGCAGGAAGAAGCCAGAGCAGTGCAGAAAGAACCAACAGAGGTGCAGAAAGTGGCAAGAGGGGTACAGAAAGAGGCAAGTGAAGTGCAGAACGAAGAAAAAGAGGTGCAGAAAGAATCAACAGAGGTGGAAAAAGAGGCAAGAGGGGTGCACAAAGGGGTTGGAGAGGTGCTGAAAGAGGCAAGAGGGGTACAGAAAGAGGCAGGAGGGGTGCAGAAAGAGGAAGAGAACTGCAGAAAGAAGCAACAGAGGTGCTGAAAGAGGCACGAAGGGTACAGAAAGAGGCAAGACAGGTGAAGAAAGAAGGAACAGAGGTACAGAAAGAGGCAAGAGTGGTGCAGAAAGAGGGAAGAGAGGTGTAGAAAGAGGCAAGAGAGTTGCACAAAGAGGGAAGAGGGGTGCAGAAACAGGCAAAAGGGGTGCAGAAAGAAGCAAGTGAGGTGCAGAAAGAGGCAAGAGAGGTGTACAAAGAGGCAAGAGAGTTACAGAAAGAGGCAAGTGAAGTACAGAAGGAGGCAAGAGAACTGCAGAAAGAGGCAAAAGAGGTGCAGAAAGAGGCAAGTGAGGTGCAGAAAGAAGCAAGATAAGTGCAGAAAGAAGCAACAGAAGTGCAGAAAGAGGGAAGAGGGGTGGAGAGAGAGGCAAGAGGGTTACAGAAATAAGCAAGACAGGTGCAGAAAGAAACAAAAGAAGTGCAGAGAGAAGCAACAGAGGTGCTGAAAGAGGCAACAGAGGTGCAGAAGGAGGCATGAGGGGTGGAGAAAGAAGGAAGAGGAGTGCAGAAAGAAGCAACAGAGGTGCTGAAAGAGGCACGAGGGGTGCAGAAAAAAGGAAGAGAAGTGCAGAAAGAAGCAACAGAGGTGCTGAAAGAGGAACGAAGGGTGCAGAAAGAGGCAAGAGAAGTGCAGAAAGAAGCAGCAGAGGTACAGAAAGATGTAAGAGTGGTGCAGAAAGAGGAGGTGTAGAACGAGGCAAGACAGTTGCACAAAGAGGGAAGAGGGGTGCAGAAAGAGGCAGGAGGGGTGCAGAAAGAAGCAACAGAGGTGCTGAAAGAGGCAAGAGATGTGCAGAAAGAAGCAAGTGAAGTGCAGAAAGACGCAACAGAGGTGCAGAAAGACGCAAGAGAGGTGCAGAAACAAGCAAGAGAAGTGCAGAAAGAGTCAAGAGAATTGCTGAAAGAAGCAACAGAGGTTTAGAAAGAAGCAAGAGAAGTGCAGAAAGAGGCAAGTGAGATGCAGAAAGAAGCAAGAGCAGTGCAAAAAGAACCAACAGAGGTGCAAAAAGTCGCAAGAGGGGTGCAGCAAGAGGTATGAGAGGTGCAGAAAGAGGCAAGAGAGATACAGAAAGAAGCAACAGAGGTGTAGAAAGAAGCAACAGAAGTGCAGAAAGAGGCAAGTGAGGTGCAGAAAGAAGCAAGAGCAGTGCAGAAAAGAACCAACAGAGGTGCAAAAGAGGCAAGAGGTGTGCAGAAAAAGGTAGGAGGGTGCACAAATAGGCAAGAGAGGTACAGAAAGAGGCAGGAGGGGTGCAGAAAGAAGGAAGAGAAGTGCAGAAAGAAGTAACAGAGGTGCTGAAAGAGGTGTGAAAGGTACAGAAAAAGCAAGAGAAGTGCAGAAAGAGGCAAGAGAGGTACAGAAAGAAGCAAGAGAGTTGCACGAAGAGGGAAGAGGGGTGCAGAAAGAGGCAACAGGGGTGCAGAAAGAAGCAAGTGAGGTGCAGAAAGAGGCAAGAGAGGTGCAGAAAGAGGCAAGAGAGGTGCAGAAACAGGCAAGAGAAGTGCAGAACGAGTCAAGAGAATTGCTGAAAGAAGCAACAGGGGTGTAGAAAGAAGCAAGAGAAGTGCAGAAAGAGGCAAGTGAGATGCAGAAACAGGCAAGAAAGGTACAGAAAGAGGGAAGATAAATGCAGAAAGAGGCAACAAGGGTGCAGAAAAAGCAAGACAGGAGTAGAAAGAAGCATGGGAGTGCAGAATGAAGCAACAGGGGTCCAGAAAGAGGCAAGAGAAGTGCAGAAAGAAGCAACAGAGGTGCAGAAGGAGGCAAGAGAACTGCAGAAAGAGGCAAGAGAGTTGCAGAAACAGGCAAAGAGGTACAGAAAGAGGGAACAGAGGTGCAGACAGAGGCAAGAGAGGTGTAGAAAGAGGGAAGAGGGGTGCAGGAAAAGGCAAGAGGGATGCAGAAATTTGGAACAGAGGTGCAGGAAGAAGCCAGAGCAGTGCAGAAAGAACCAACAGAGGTGCAGAAAGTGGCAAGAGGGGTACAGAAAGAGGCAAGTGAAGTGCAGAACGAAGAAAAAGAGGTGCAGAAAGAACCAACAGAGGTGGAAAAAGAGGCAAGAGGGGTGCACAGAGGGGTAGGAGAGGTGCACAAAGAGGCAAGAGGGTTACAGAAAGAGGCAGGAGGGGTGCAGAAAGAGGAAGAGAACTGCAGAAAGAAGCAACAGAGGTGCTGAAAGAGGCACGAAGGGTACAGAAAGAGGCAAGACAGGTGAAGAAAGAAGGAACAGAGGTACAGAAAGAGGCAAGAGTGGTGCAGAAAGAGGGAAGAGAGGTGTAGAAAGAGGCAAGAGAGTTGCACAAAGAGGGAAGAGGGGTGCAGAAACAGGCAAAAGGGGTGCAGAAAGAAGCAAGTGAGGTGCAGAAAGAGGCAAGAGAGGTGTACAAAGAGGCAAGAGAGTTACAGAAAGAGGCAAGTGAAGTACAGAAGGAGGCAAGAGAACTGCAGAAAGAGGCAAAAGAGGTGCAGAAAGAGGCAAGTGAGGTGCAGAAAGAAGCAAGATAAGTGCAGAAAGAAGCAACAGAAGTGCAGAAAGAGGGAAGAGGGGTGGAGAGAGAGGCAAGAGGGGTACAGAAATAAGCAAGACAGGTGCAGAAAGAAACAAAAGAAGTGCAGAAAGAAGGAACAGAGGTGCAGAAAAAGGCAAAAAAGGTGCAGAAAGACATAAGAAGGGTACAGAAAAAGGCAAGAGAGGTGCAGAAAGAGGGAAGAAGGGTGCAGAAAGAGGCAAGAGGGGTACAGAAAGAAGCAAATGAGGTGCAGAAAGAGGCAACAGACATGCAGAAAGAGGCAAGAGAGATGCAGAAAGTAGAAGAGATTTGCAGAAAGAGGCAAGAGAAGTGCAGAAAAAGAAATAAATGTGCAGAAAGAAGCAACAGAAATGCAGAAAGAGGCAAGAGAGGCGCAGAGAGAGGCACAGAAGGAAGCAAGAGTGGCTTGCACATTAGTACCAATTTAACACCCACATTTAGCAATAAGTAACAGGTGACCATTCTAGGTTTGCAAAGGGCCTTCCACCACGCTGTAACACTTGTCGCTGCATTTTTGGTAACGTTTGAGCCGTTTGAGCAAGAAACAAGGCTTTTTTTGTTCAAATCTGCAGATTAGGGAGCAGATGATGAATTATGTGGCTAATGCGGAAAATGTATATTTGTGCGAAAGTCGGTGTAGCCAAACAGTTGCATAATTCCAGTGGCCCTGCTCATACCTCTGACTAGGTCCACAAGTGCTCCTCAGTGATTCCTTCTTTTTTGTCTCACTAAGTTCATAGTTGAGCTTCTATGGAAACGATGAAGACTAAACCTGAGGTTACCACTCCACAACACAGACTACCATACCACATAATTACTCTCCATAACATATAATCCCACTCTACATAATTCCTATACACTAAATACCACATACTTTCTATCCACATAATTTCACTGCACAACATACCACATAATTCCACTACACACAACGTACATCCACTCCAATCCAAAAACATTAGTAAAAACTTTTACATTTACAACGCCAATAGCTCTCGCTCGCAAATGTGAAACCTATTACATTGCAAACACTTCTTTAACTAGTAGTCGCGTTTGCAGCATGGTGGAGAAAGGGTGCTGGGCCTCCAACCAGCGCTCAGGAATTCCACTGCGTAGGATTTACAGGAGGTACCAGAAGGGCTTCTTGGCCCCCAAAGTCCCTCAGGAGTAAAGTGGACTTCATCCCCCATCTTGTAGTCTGCCAGGAGGCACGTTTGCAGAGTGGTGGAGAAAGGGGGCATGGCCTCTGAAGACCTCTTAGCAATCCCACTGTGTTGGACTTACTGGAGGTAACAAGAAGGGTAGTTGGCCCACAAGGACATCCTTGGGGCCAACTACTCCTCCTATTACCTCCAGTAAGTCCCACACAGCAGGATTGCTCAGTTGTCATAGCAGGCCATGCCCCCTTTCCCCACCACTCTGCAAATGCATTTCCTGGCACGCTCTTGGATGGGGATTAAAGTCCCTTTCACTGCTGGGGGTCCTTAGTGGCCAACTATCCTACCTGATACCTCCAGTATGTCCCAGATAGTGGGATTGCTGAAAGCTGGACACAGGCCACACCCGCTTTCTCCACCACTCTGCAAATGCCCCTCCTGGCGCGTTCTAAGTTGGGGGATTAAGTCCGCTTGAATACTGAGGGTCTCTGGGGACCAACTAGCCCACCAGATACCTCCAGTAAGTCCCACACAGCTGGATTGCTGAGAGTGGTACGGGGCCAGGCCCCCGTTTTACACCACTCTGCAAACACTCCTCCTGGCGCACTGCTGCTCAGAGGCTGAAGTCCACTTGTGTCCTGAGGTCCTCAAGACACAAGAGGACCTCATTGCCCCACCAGCAGTGAGCCAAGAGGCGTGTTTGCAGAGTGGTGTAAAAAGGGGCGTGGCCTCGGACCACCTCTCTGCAATCCAGCTCTATGGGTCTTACTGGAGGTACCTGGTGGGCTAGTTCACCCCCAGAGACCCTCAGTATTCAAGGGGAATTAATTCCCCAACTTACAACGCGCCAGGGGGTGAGTTTGCAGAGTGGTGCAGGGAGGGGTGGGGCCTCCGGCGAGATGCCAGCTTTTTAAAAATATTTTTTTTAGAAGGGGGGCTGTGTGGCCCCCCTTCTTTTAGTATTTTTGGGGCCCTGGGGACCCCATCCCCCAGGGCCTGACCCATTTTTTATATATAAAAAAAAAAAAGCGGGAAGGGAGCCACGCAGCCCCCCTCCTGAGGCCAATTTCGGCCCCGGGGACCCCATCCCCCGGGGCATGGCTTCCTTTTTTATATTTATTTATTGGGAAGGGGGGCCTGGCCTCACCGTTGGGGACCATGGGGGGAGCCCCAATGCCCCCATGGTCCCTGCTGGCTCTCCGCCTCCTGCGGGAGCCGGCATTGCTTCTGCACACGGGGAGCTGCTGACATGCAGCTCCCCTTGTGCAAAAGCATTCTGCTTTAGTTTTTGGACGCCAGAGCAGGTTTCCTGCTCTCGCATCCAAAAACCAAAGCAGAGTTTGCTATGACAGGGTGGGAGCCGTGCTCCCGCCCTGCCATAGCAAACAGCAATGTCCCGGGGGTGGGCACCCAGGGACATTGCAGGAGCCAGCCCTAGGGGGTGGTGGTCCCCAGGGCCATCAAGCGCTCCTGGAGGGGGGCCACGTGGCCCCCCTCCCTTCATTTTCAAAGCCCCGGGGAGGTGGTGGTCCCTGGGGCTGGGGGTCCGTAACTGACTCCCGAATTTGAATAACTAGTGCCCCGGGGAGGTGGTGGTCCCCGGGGCAGTGTGGGAGCAGGAGCTCCCCAACACCTATTTTATATTAATTTAAGCCCCGGGGATGTGGCGGTCCCCGGGGCTGCGGGGGCCGCGTGTCCTCGCGCATATTTAAATAAAGCCCCGGGAGGTGGCGGTCCCCAGGGCTCGGGGCCCTGGTGCCCCGCATATAATTAGCATAGCCCGGGGAGGTGGTGGGCCCCGCTATATAATTTTGGCATTCGCTTGGGACCTGGCCCACCCGGGGGCTCATTAAAATGAAGTGCGGGAGCCCACGCTTCATTTTTTAAAAATTTTCTCAGCAGGATTCGCGCACCCAGTGTGAATTCTGCTGATTCTTTTTTTAAAAAAATGCTTTTTTTGGCCCAGGGGGTCCCTGTGGGACCCCCTGAGCAGGCCGAGGGGGTCAGGGTGTTTTTACCCTGCCCCCTTTTCTTGTTTTTTATCTTTTTTCCAGTTTTCTTGTGACTCGGTTACAGAGTCACAAGATGGCTGCCAACACTTCCTGGTTTGGAGTGCTGAGAGCCAATCAGATCTCACAGATGAGATGTGTGGTTAGGCTCGGGCCAGATATCGATATTTTTTAATTTTTTATTTTCTAAGAAACTTCTTAACAGATTTACACCATTTAAAAAAAAGCACGTTTTCTAGACCAAGACCTACCTTTTGCCAAATTTGGTGTAATTCCGTTCAGCAGTTCAAGCTGTAACCTGATTCAAAATTCCTATGGAAATTAACATGGGGAAAACGTGTTTTGGGACCTCCCTTTTTTCTCGGCCCCTGCTTGACGAATCACCCCGAAACTTTCAAGACAGGAGCTGACCGGACCGCTCCATTAGCGAAGATTCGTCAAACGGCGCCAAAGATATTGGCAAAAGAAAAAATGCTTTTTGAATGGAAACAAGGTCCTAACTATATATATATATATTTAGAACAGTCCTTTGAACAAGGAAGACAACGCCATGTGCGATTTAAGTTGTTTATTCGTCAAACCGCCATCAGACGTGTTTCGGCTGCTCCCAGCCTTGCTCACCAATTGTTCAAAGGACTGTTCTAAATAAATTGGATTCCACTGCAAGAATCCCCCTGCCGACGCGCCCTTCGCTTTGTTGACAGCGTGCAAGTGCAGAAGTTTATCGAGAAATATATATATATATATATATATATATACATATACCGGTGACGACGCTGACATTGACAAAGGCCGGTATGGCCGAAACGCGTTTGTCAGCTATGATGGTCTTGGCAGAATAAAACCTTGAAAATCAACTTACGAGTGCGCTGGATACTCTGCGAAAGCAGAGTGTTTCTGGGAAGATATATATATATATATATACATACATCCAAGAAAAGTTTAATAGAGCGCACACTCAAACGATATTCTGCTTGCGCAAAAGGACTTTATTCCTATTCTTGGATACTATTGTCCGGCTGTGGTTCCGCCGGCGTTGCGCAACACCTGACCACGGGCTCGATCCCAGAAGGAACCCTCTCTCTGGTGATATATACATATATATATATATATATATATATATATATATCCAACCTTGTTTTCGCGCAAACCCGAGCCACTTACAATGGCGGGCCGAGGCGGGGTCGCGAGTCCCACAGAATCCAAACAAGTATCATTTACAACTTTGTCAACAAACAATATGCCACGGCCTCAATACTTCTTTCAGCGTGAAAAGTTTATTCCATCAACCACGTCACTCTACGCGTTTCGGAGCGTCCTGCTCCTTTTTCACGAGTAAAAGTGAATGTAACAGACAGTGCATTTAAATTATCATGTGACACCCTTTGCGTTAAACAGTGTAAACAGACTCATTTCGGAAAGCACATATTATAGTTTTGGTGATTAAAGGCTGTTAAACGTTTTTCTGACAATATATTATTGACAATAATTCATATTGAAACAATCTATTGAATAAAAGCAAAAAGTTCCTTTTGCAAGTGCGTTTTTTGAATGAAAAGAAAGACTTTCTCTGTTGATTCACAGACAACGTGAGCTGCAGCACCAATGACTCGTAATCATGGCGCGCTACACTACTGTGTTCATGCACGCTGTGAAACAATAAAGTTTTTTCAAAAAGAAAATGACAAACGGCACCAAACCAATATTTTAGGTTGCACATCCGACCAGCAAACCCCAGTGGGCATTACATAGTCATTAAAGCCTGATATTCACTGAAACAACCAAATATGTTATAACGCCCAAGTGGGCATAAATACTCGCCACGGTTTGCCAACATTGTGTATCAATAATTTTGGCCTCGGTTCAAAGGTAACAGTGACTCCTGGTACCCTGTTTTTAGACCACATCCCATAATATCACTCATGAAAATCCTGCCCCAGTGGCATTTGGCAAATCCATTCAGTTCAAACCCAAACCGGTACTTTCAGCTGAAAAGACCATTCGGCATATCAAATACTATCAAGCTCCGGCCGGAAATATCGTCAACACTATGGTGACTTCGACTCACATCTTGCCCCTGTGGGCTTGTCAGAATTGTGCAGCAACTCCAATAGACTACTCAATCAGAGATACTTTCGACATTCTTATAACTGCCGTAAAGTTTCAAAAATAATAAAGTCCATAGAGACATGTCAGATACTTTCGCTCTTTTTGCCTTCCACTTGCCGTTTTTCACAAATCTGAGATCTGCAAAGAAATTAAAACATAGCATAAAAGTGAAAAGGATTATATGTACAGTGATCAAACAGCAAATTACATTTACTAACAGTTGCTTTAAAAGGTGTATATGCTAAAAACATGAATTATTTAATTCATAACGGCATAAGCAGTACAATATCATTAATGAATGTAAAACAAACGCATGATGCAGAGCCACCAATTATCCTAGGTGCACCGAGAGCGCCACATCTTGGTTGTGACCTCCTGGATACATTGTGTGATATTTAATAATTATCTTGGATTCAAGGCGTCTTAACTCTTGCACTCGGTCTCCACCTCTTTCTCTTATTGGAACATTGCCCAATACACAAAATGACAGCAATGCACTATTTTGATTGTGGTGAGTCACAAAATGTCTAGCAATGGGGTATTGCTTATCATTGTGTTTGATCGCTCTCAAATGCTCCAAAATACGTTTTTTGACTTTGTGGATCGTACTTCCTACATAGTATTTATTGCAGGGGCATCTGAGAGCGTAAACAGCAAATTCAGTATTGCAGGAAAAATGTCTCATTATTTTGAAAGGCCTACACTCGGTCGATAACTTGACCTCCTTGCAGTTAGTTCTGTACTTGCACGCCTTGCATTTGCCGCATATGAAAAAGCCTTGTACAGTGCTCTGTTTTTTATCTGACGAGACCAATGCTGTACAAATTGTATCTTTGAGGGACTTAGCCTTTCTAAACGTTATCTGTGGATAGTCTTCCAGGTATTTTTCTAAATCTTTGTCAGTTTTTAAGACATTCCAGTATTTATCTAATGATCTTCTCACTTCTCTGGCTTGTTTATTGAATGTGGTAATAAATCTCACATTTGTAGCCATCTCTCGTGTGTCTTTTTCTTGCAACAGCTCATCTCTTTCCCTTTTATTTACCTCTGAGCATGCTTTAGTAATAAATTTTTTCGTATACCCTCGTGCTTGGAAACGTTCAATCATATTCTTTTTTACCCTTTCAAAACCTTCCGTAGTGCTGCAATTACGCTTTGCTCTTAAAAGCTCCCCCAGGGGAATACTTCTAATAAGGTTATCTGGGTGACAACTTTGGGCGTGGAGCAGACTATTCCCTGCTGTATCCTTCCTGAAAAGAAACGTATCAAGCTTGTTATTGTTGACCTGTATTTTCAGATCTAAAAATTCTATCGTCTCCTTGTTCAATTGACTCGTAAACATTAAGTTCAGAGTATTTTCATTCAAGTTTTCCACAAATTCATTAGCTTCATCTTCACTTCCTTCCCAAATACAGAATATATCATCAATATGCCGAGCCCATACTCGCACATGACTCTTGTATTGTTCAAGATGGCGGACCACCTGCTCCTCCCACCAGCCCAGGTACAAACATGCAAAGCTGGGAGTGAAGCAGGTGCCCATCGCCGTTCCAAGTACTTGCCTGTAAATCTGGCCATCAAAAGTAAAATAGTTTTGTGTCAAACATGTCTGCATCATCTCTATCAACATTTCTGTGTGAAAAAGGAAGGATAATGACCTATCTCTCAAAAAATATCTACAAGCTTTGATACCTTGTTCATGCGGAATACTAGTATAAAGACTGTTCACGTCTAAACACATCAGTAAGCAGTTAGAATTCCATTCCATATCCTTGATCAATCTTAAAAATCCCCTGTGTCTTTAATATAAGACGGGAGGTTTTGTACCAATGGTTGTAAGTAAAAATCAACGTACCTCGAGGTATTTTCAAAGCAACTACCACGGGAAGACACAATCGGTCTCCCGGAGGATAGATTTATCTTTATGCACTTTGGGGAGCAAGTACAGTGCTGGTAACTTGGAATGTTTACATTTTAAAAATCACATTCTTCTTGTTCTAGTAAACCTTTCTCCCTCCATTCTCCTAGCTGTTCTTGATAACTCTTGTTTGCTGAATCGTACTTAATTCTGGTGCTCTTATCATATCTTACTGTATCATTCACCTGTTTTCTACCTTCTTTCAAATACAGATCTTTGGATAGTACAACGATATTCCCGCCCCTGTCGGAATTTTTTATCACAATACTCCCATCGTTTTTCAAAGACTGCACTGCAAGCCGCTGTGCATCCGTCAAATTGTTATTTTTGTATTTACGTTTAAAAGAAATATTTTTCAATTCTTTAATTACACCTTTTTCAAAAATGTCTATTGCTTCATTCAGAATTTGCGGAAGAAAGATGGATTTCGGTTTAAAACCGCTATTGTGGTTTAAGTCTAATCTGATGTTATCATTGATAAGGTTGATAAATGGATCCTGAATCAACTCAGGATCTCCTTCAAGCTCATGAGGAGCATGTAATAATTCAATATCTCCAATCTGAATGGTACTTGGTGTCATATCACTAGCGATATTTACAGTGTGCTTGACCTTGGTTTCAAACCATTTCTTTAATTTAAGCTTCCTAGTGAATTGAAACAGGTCGATGCGAGTTTGTGTGTAATCAAATTCTGCCGACGGGCAAAAAGAAAGTCCAAAGGAAAGTACCTCAATTTCAGTATCACTGAGTTCTCATCCTGATAAATTAATAACAGTCTTTGTATCCATTATTTTTGTAGCCTTTTCTGCCCCCTCGTTCTGGTTCCCACAGGGCTGTCGGCATCTTCTCTTAGTGAGACATTTTGTCTTCTTTCTCCTCTGCCGCCGCGTCCACGACCTCTTTGTCCGCTTGCATTCTGTTTGCTTTGGGAGAAAACTCTTTTAAAATTCGATCTTTTACTCCTGATATAGCAGGGGGATTTACATCTTCCAAACTGTTTCCATTTTCGCTTAAATTATCATCCTGATTTCCTGTGACCTGTTCACTGGTGCTCTCTGTGTCAGGTCCTGAATCGGATTGCTTTTTAGGTCGAGCCTCGAGTAGCGCGCAAGCGCTGCTAGGCGAAGACTTTAAGTAAGGGGGTTTCAGAAGCAGTCCAAACGCTCGTGCGTCGTGGCTGGCCTTTTTCGGATGGTTACGGCGCGGCAGACATGTGTTTCCAATTATCGTGCCCAGACGCGTGCGCGATAATTGGAAAAACATGCCGGCAAAGGCCATGACGCACGAGCGTCTGGTCAGCTGAGCAGGCTGCCGCGCCGCTCGCCCTCGCCCCCGCTCCTCTCGTCCCCGGCTCCATTAAAACGGCAATATTCCCCATGCTTAATTTTAATGTCGGTAGCAGAAACAAATGCGTCTGTTTTGGATGAAGAACAACGAGCGATCACAGGAGTTCAGTTTGACCCTTTTCTTAAAAGCTCTTGTCTAGGCTCCGGCAGAACTCTTAAGTAACCAGGACCCGATCCATTTCACGCATGCGTAGAGCTAGCTCGTTTGTCTCTGAAAAACATTGTAATGTCTGAGCGTGACTCAGTACTTTGAGCGAACAGGCATACCGCTGTTTCTTGGCTCTGAGAAGCTCTTGGGAGCGCGCACGCATGTTTGGGGCTGAGCTGGCCGTGATCAAGGACGCGCAGGTAGTATCGGGAACGCTGGAATGTGATTCTGCGCAGTGCGTGCGGGGTGGCAGCTGCCGGGGCCGAAAGACAACGCGAGCCGCAGCCAGAGAACACCGTACCCGAGAGCCGATACCAGTAACTCAGGAAGCCCCGCACCCTTAGAACCCCTAGTAACTTCCGAACAGAGCACAGCATGCTTCACACAGAGACCGTGGATCGGGTGGAGCTGTGCGAAAGTCTGCTGACCTGGGTGAGTGATAGATGCGAGCACAGCCCTGTTCCACCTACCAGAGCAGACACCAGAACGCCAACTCTCCAAGCTGACAGCCACACCCGCCCCCCAAGTACAATGACAGCCCTCCTATAACCCAACATTCTACTCCACATTAAATCGCCTCTAAACGTTCAGCCTTCACTGCCACCCAGAATTAAACCACCTCTCAACAGTCAACCCCACCCAAAATGTAACTATCCCACATCTATATTAAACTGCAACATATGACTCACCACCCCTAATCCAACTGACCACTCCACCACGAATCTCTTCTAAACAGCCGCTTACTACATCTGAACAGGACCAACCTATAAGTCTCACCAAGACCAGCCTTAGAAGTCTGACCACTACACTTTCATCAACTGCCCGAAACCAAACCACTCCCACCAATATATAACTAACAAACCTTAGCATTAATCTGCAGCATATAACAGATCATCCTCCTGCATCTGTCAAACACCCTTTAAGTTTATTTGGCAACCGCTGCTTCTGTCCAGCACCACTTTCAGTTTATCTGGCTAGTCTTCTCCGGTATTTATCCAGCTCCCCGCTGTGTGTAAGCAATCGGCTTTATATCTAACTGCTCCATACTCGTTTTACTGAACCGCCCCTCCCACCCGCCCCCGGCCATGTCCAGCTCGCCACATTCAACTGCCTTGATGTCGAACAACCCCCTATGTTGAACTCCCACAAGTCAACGACCAACCCCCGCTTCAAACCATAAAGTCACCAAAAGCCCCCAGACTACTCTGCCTATCAGCCCCTTCTCCAGTTGTTTTAGATCTTTGATCTCTTCCCTGACATGGCACACAAGTAATGCACATAACTGTTTACAAACGTTCGTATCAAAACGGTGTGTTACTCACACACAATAGTGTGTGTGTGTATGTATATGTGTATGTATGTGTATATATATATATATATATATATATATATATATATATATATATATATATTATTTGGTAACTGCACAATGTTCAGGAATGTGTGTTTGACCTTATGGTCACAGCTTCTCCGAATAGAGGTGAGGACACTGATTCTAGCCTTTTTTCGAGGTGGTTACAATCAGTACCAGGGCCGGCTTTAGTGCTGGTGGTGCCCAGTGCGAGTTGGCACCCTCCAATGCGTTTCTCCAGCTACCCTGCTGTGTTGGAGCCCCCAATGACCACTACCACCTTTTAACAGTGTCCCTCAAGTCTCCATAACTGCTCTCTCTCAGATGCATTTAAATAGTTTTATAGCGCCGCCGCCACTCATACCAGTGTAGGGTGTCAGAGTATTTTACATCTCACACACTACACAGAGACAATCAATCTATAGGTGTGCAAATCAGTGTATAGGAAATGTTACAGAAGACAGAGGACTACAAGGTGAAGGAGTCACATGTCATCCATACTGGTAGGCAGGATAGTTTGAGTGCTTATTCTGGAAAAGCACAAAGTAAGACTTTAAAACGTAACACCATGGTTGGGGGTTCTCTTTAATAATTTTTCTGTAATAATCAGAATTGATCTGTATCCAAATGAACCCTATTTCCAACGTTAGGATAAAAAGACGGGTAAAAATCATAACGCTCTAATCTATACCTTGCAGTTTGCATGCAGCTATTTGATTACATTTAATCGCTCACTGTGCTATATTATGATTATAACTTATAAACTGCAAGTAACAAAGGATCTTTCAGACATAAGCAGCAACTCACTGACCTAGTTACATTATATACACTTTGTGATCTGAATGGTACAAGTTCTTTGCAGCCTGCATATTAACCCTCTGTGCTACCTTCCCATGAGTCAAAACTGACACTAGATAAACTTCCTTTCTCTCTCTATGAAGAACAGTAATCACCAGAGTTTAGTTTATCATCAGTTATTGTTGTCTGAAAATCGCTGGAGGTCAGGGACGCAGCAGCAGGTGATTTTAAAACCATAATATACTTCAAACACAACAAGCATTGGCATAGCCAATAGGTCTCGCTTTGGGACCTTATAAGTGTTTAGCCATGCAACACTTGATGTTGTTGCACAAAGGATATTGTGCTGGATAACTAAACACTTATAAGGTCCCAAAGGCGAGACCTATTGGCTATGCCAATGCTTGTTACTGGTAGGATTGGTTGTGCGCAGGTGATCATAATGTTTTGCAAAAGTTAAAATTTGCCCCTTCTCATAATCCACCAAATCGCGCAAAAACTTTCTTTGTTTCTTCTCCTTAATTTCACTTTCGATTTTATCCAATCTTTGTTCCATTTTGGTCATCTCTGTTTGAAATTCATCTTCCCCACATGCTGCTTTTAATTTCATAGTAATTTCCTCAATATCTTTCGCCGTTTTATCACAGTGTTTTGTGCATATTTTACGAGGTGTTCCAACATAACAATCGAACATTTGTGATTATTATTGGCCAATTCTTCTACAAGATCAGGATCTGGGTCGTTGAATGTAGGGGTAATAAATATGCGAAGACCTCTCGGGACACGACCTGCCTCCACATACTTTTGCAGCATTGTTGCTTCCCACCATTTGTTCTGCTCGTTCTTGAGCAGTTTCCACATTTTGTTCCATAATGTTTTCTTCGAAGTGCTGCTGTCAGATGTGCCTGCAATCCCAGCCTGTTCCTCGTTTCTTAGTAATGTTTGTCTTTCAAACATTCTGCTTGCCGCTTCACACCTCTTCTCATTCCTTGACATAGCCATGGTTTGGGAGGGATGGGGGCAAGCCAGACTGAGACAGATTTGTGTGTGTAAAAGGCCGCTTTATTGAAACAGGTGCATATCACACTTTATTAACCACTGGCAACTGCCTTACAAACTAACGCCTCACTATACAATAAATTACCTGACCCCATGGTCCCTCCCCCACCCCTATGATCCCCACATCAAGTCCCCCACCCTTCCGAATACAAATTAAAACTCCATAACATTACATAACAATACATAACAACCGTATTACCTAACGTTACCCAACATTGCATTTCCCAGTCCTGTCCTCCAATGACCCCAACCTGTACCTGCCTTTCTGCAACTGTAACTCCTAAAACCCCTAATCTAAAATTATCCTAAACTTATCCTATCTGTTTACCCTTTTCCTGACCCTGCTCCCAAACTACCAACCTTTAACTAAAAACATCCGGCAATCTTGGCCAACTTTGAACAAATCCACGCCAGCACCTGTTCCAAGCGACAATACAAAGCATACATACCCTATGAACCTGTTCCAACAAGATAACCAAAAACAAAAACAAATTAATAAACCGCGTAAAAGAGGGGAAAAAGACCACACCAAAAATTTTGGGCCCAGAAAAACCCCAAATAAAGGGGGTGGGAGGGCGGGGAAAAACTTCAAAACCCCCACGCTAATCCCAGCCACCAGGTCACCAAACCTAAAATGGTGGCTGGGAGAGCGCAGCAGGGAAATATAAACCCATTGGGCTATAAAATAATAATTGGGCTGCATTTGGGCTAGTCCCCATGCAGCCCAAAGCCTAAAATGGCAGCTCCCAGTCATAGCCTCCTCCCCCTCCCAAACTGCCCGGGGGCAGACCTCTCAAGGTCGGCTGCCCCCAAACCCCCTTGGGAGGGATGGGGGCAAGCCAGACAGAGACAGATTTGTGTGTGTAAAAGGCCGCTTTATTGAAACAGGTGCATATCACACTTTATTAACCACTGGCAACTGCCTTACAAACTAACGCCTCACTATACAATAAATTACCTGACCCCATGGTCCCTCCCCCACCCCTATGATCCCCACATCAAGTCCCCCACCCTTCCGAATACAAATTAAAACTCCATAACATTACATAACAATACATAACAACCGTATTACCTAACGTTACCCAACATTGCATTTCCCAGTCCTGTCCTCCAATGACCCCAACCTGTACCTGCCTTTCTGCAACTGTAACTCCTAAAACCCCTAATCTAAAATTATCCTAAACTTATCCTACCTGTTTACCCTTTTCCTGACCCTGCTCCCAAACTACCAACCTTTAACTAAAAACATCCGGCAATCTTGGCCAACTTTGAACAAATCCACGCCACCCAGGAAAAGGTGGGAGCTAAAGACAACGCCGCCTCCCCTTTTCCTGCCCCCCTGCCTTCTAGAAACCTCCCCTAGATGCTCACCTAGCGCCGCATAATCTGGCTAACACCTCTCTTATTTCCAAAAGGTATAGATCCATGCCCATCTTAGACAAATGAACCCCATCTCCTCTAAAAATTCCGGGTGTCATACCGAATGTCCCGATGCACCACCCTATGAAAACCCAGGTGTCTGCAAAAACGGATCATCTCCGTGTTCACCTTACGCCCTAGCCCTGTCTACTGCCGCCGGCTGAAACGCCCTCTCCAAACTCTGCGGGGCATAAACTCTGTCCAAATCACGGTGACCCCCGCCCATTGACCCTTGATCAACTGCAAATCCCGCTTCATACGTCGCATGAGCACTAAGCCCGTCTCCTGCACCATATCATTTTCCCCAAGTGCAATAAAAGCACATCTGGGCACCTACCAGCCCGCAAAATGTCATTCAGCACCGCCACCAACTCCCGCTCAGCGCATACCCCCTTTTCCCCGCCAATGAACATGAAACAACTCTTTATTGAACCCCAAATTCTCTCCGAAGTAACTGGAGCGAGCCTGGACCTGTGCCCACTTGACGAAAGAGTGCCCAACGATCCAGATATCCAACTCCTGGGCCATGGGGCCCATCACTGAACCTGTAACAAGAAAAACATGTAAACCCCCAGGCAAACAACACAACCGCGCTAAACCCCCTCTGCGCGCTGCGCACGTAACGCTGATAACAAGAAGAAGACCACCTGCCCAGACGCATGATATCCCCTTGCTCCCAGCCCCTGTTGTTAGCCTCTGAAGCCGCCCCGATCCTGAATGAATGCGTGCCAAAACTTTTCCCATCAAACCCCAAGAGATCCAAAGCCCTGCGCATCACAGACAATAACTGATAACCGGTAGCTATTTTCCCATTGGCATGACAAAAACCCTCCCCTCCGCAGAGGGGTTGGCCCCCATCCACCTTACCGCCCATCTGTATGGACAGGTGGACTGCGGCTGGCTAGCTCTTAGGGACACCCATTGTCCCCTGCCCCGCTGGTCCGTCTTACCGCTACGCAGCCATATAAACACACCCCCTCCCGCAAAGACACCTCCGACCATAACAATCCCAAAGATATCTTTGTGCCCAGCAACTCAGACACCCGAAACGCCCCAAAAACATCCAAACCATTAGCGTAGAGAATAACAAAGCCTCATGATCATTCAAGCATATCTCTGACAAGACCCCAACACTTTTACCAGCAAATCCCACGACATTGGATTGCGGACCCTGCCTAACTGCCCACACTCCCTGGCCCACCCCTCCAGCATCCGCGTACCTAACTCGCTCCGCCGAGGGGGCATAGCCCCACCACAGCTTCCCCATAAACGCGATGCCCGCCAACTTCCCCGCGATGGTAACCCTAGACAACCTTTTTTCAATTAGGTCCAAGATGAATTGTATCACGTCCTCTTGTCGCCGCCTCGGTGAGCTGCGCCACCGTGCACCAGAATTCAGGAATTCCCCCATGCCATGCTGTAAGTCCGTCGCGTGGAAACCGCCAGTGAATCTAAAACCAGCTGCAACATCCTGTGTTGCCTACTTTCCACAAATGCCGCGGCATGCTGGTCGGGTCTCGTCCGTGTCCTTGGCTAGTCCACGGAATCTCCCCCACTGTGAACGAGACAAAGCATCAGCTATGTCATTGTCCACCCCAGGAACATGCAATGCCCGAAATGCAATATCAAAACGCAAACAACCCAGAACAAACACTCTCAGCAATTTCAATACTTGTGCATCTCTAGCCGACTGCCTGTTTACCACTTCCACCACCGACATGTTGTCAATGCGGAAAGTCACTCTCCTGTGTGCCAAACGCTCCCCCACAGCGTGATAGCTACTACCAGGGAAAGAATTCCAAAACGCGATGCTCCTTCCACCTCCCGCCCATTCTGTTGGCCACTGTTCGGCGCACCAATGTCCTTGCCAGAACAGGCCAAAACCTTCACTTCCCGCTGCATCTGAGAAAATCTGAATGTCCCACACCATGTCATCCTTTCGCTCTAGGGGGATCCCATTGAAATTCTGCAAGAAAAATTGCCACATCCGCAGGTCTTCCCGCACCCCCCCTGACAGTCGCACATGATGGTGGGGCGGTCCGTGGCCTGCCAACGCCCTCCCCAGGCGCCTGCAAAAAGTCCGACCTACCCGCACCACTCGACACGCAAAATTGAGATGGCCCAGCAGCACCTGAATCTCTCTCACAGTCACTTTCTGCCTGGACAGCATTGTCTCCAACAGGCCCAACATTTGCTGCTGCTTATCCACCGGCAACCTTGCCTCCATCTTGCCGGAATACAACTCAATACCCACAAATGTCAAAGCCAAGCAGGGTCCCATCGTTTTCTCAGGTGCCAAAGGCACTCCCAATTCCCCCATGATCTCAGTAAAACTGTCCAGTGCTGACTGGCAGTCCGTGGTGTCTGGGGTGCCCACAAAGAAAAAGTCATCCAGGTAGTGCGTAACTCCTTGGTGACCCGTTCGATCCGTAAAGAGCCACTGTAAGAAAGTACTGAAACATTCAAAAAGTGCGCATGACATAGAGCAGCCCATCGGTAATGCCTTGTCCACGTACCATTTACCATCAAAATGGACGCCCAGAAGATCCCAATCCTCTGGGTGGACTGGCAGCAGCCGGAAAGCAGACTTTATGTCGCACTTTGCCATCATCGCCGTTGCGCCCGCCGTCACCACCAGTGACATGGCAACGTCAACAGACGAGTAAGACACCGATGCTTCTTGTCCATCAATAAAGTCATTTACAGAGCTCCCTTCGGGCCACGATAAATGCTGGATCAATCGAAACTGACCTGGGTCTTTTTAGGTACCACACCAATCGGTGACACAATTAAATTTGGTAATGGCCAAACCGAAGAGGGGCCCGCCATGCGGCCCTCCCGTACCTCTTTTCCAGCTTTTCCAACACCACCTCAGGGTGCTCTTTTGCCGATTTCAAATTGTCCGCCCATCGTCGTGTCCTAGGCCCGTCATACCCCAGTCGAAATCCCTCCAAAAATCCCCGGCGTAGCCGGTCCGCGGCCCCCTTGTTGTCATATGTCTCCAAGGCCACCACCAGCTTTTCGATCCTAACCGGAGTACGAGCCCTTGGCCCCAGGCCCCTTAGCACCCCTTCCCCCTGAAAACTGCTGTTGCTGTCCCCCCCTTGAACCCCCTGCCTGCCACTGTGTCCCCCCTTGTGTACTCTGTCCTCCCCCAGCAATTGACCAGCGTGTGCCGACCCCCGCAACCTGAACATTCATGACGGAACTTGCAATACTCCCTGGTGCATAGGCCTTTATTGAAATCCCAACATGCCCCCCGTGCCCCTGTCTGTCCCCGCCCCACCCCCTCGGATGGGTCGCCCCTGAAAGGGCCGATACACCAGTGGTAAGCCACTGGCCGTGAATATGGTTTTTCCTGCCCCAGCTAGACCATCGTATGCTGCCACAGATCAGTATCCAATTCCCCCACTTGGCCTCGGGATCCCAAGCCATACGCGCCCGAAATTCTTCGTCATACTGTGCCCAGGCAAAGCCGCCCCCGTGATCTGGGCCTTCCGAATTACGTCCATGTATTTAAACATGGCCACGCATCGATCCGGAAACTTCTCGCAGTATACACTCGCATAAATTTAAAATGCCGCCGTCCAATTCTCAATGGTGAGCGGCACCCTAGGCCGTTTGGCCAACTCATATTCCTCCTCCTTTGACCCCTCTTTGGCACGCACTTCCCTGTGTAGGAGCTTTAACATTTCCACATATTCCCCCTTCCAAATTTTTTCCTTAGTGGCAAGCATTAGATGAGCGCCCAAAGGTTTTGTAACGCCCATGTAAGGCAAGCGTTTCACCTTCAACTCTTTGCTCTCTAACTTAGGGTCAGATTCCACTGTCTTGGTATCTGCTTTTTAATTCCCTCACTATCCAAAAACACCGGGACCGAGCTGACGCCCTCCTCGCACCCCCGGAGCAGCCGGCAAAGACCCATCCGTCCCCACACTCGCATCCTGCACATACTTACCCTTTTGCAATCGACCCCCAACCCTTCCCCTTTTCCCCCCACCCACCCCCACTGACACCATGCGAGGTCGCTGCTTACCTGGCGCTAACGAAGCCAACCTCTGTCTGTCGTCTCTCCGTTCCAGGGGGCCGAGCGTCTGTCCCACCGCGATGTCCGACCCGTGACCTCTGTAGGGCGTCGTGACATCTGAAACACACTTTCAACAGATTTACTGTGCCCCCCACGCCCTCATCATCCCTCACTTCCCCTTCTTCCAGACTATCCTCTCCATAATCTAATTCCTGGAAAACACCCTCACGCTCAACCGGAGGGGCTGAGTGCCCCTCCTCCCTTCAATTAACTGGCGCTCCATGCTGCTCCACCGATGATGCTGCCCCCCAGACCGTGAGGGTCTGGTGGGTGGACGGGCCTGTGAGCCCGCTCCGGGCCTACTTATACCGACCATGACGGGGTCCCTCGCAGGTACTGGGCACGCCGCCCCAGGCTCCACCCTCCCTTCTCCTTGGCGCCGACAGGCCGCTCCCAGCCTTGCCAAGTCCGGTGCCGCGCGCTGCGAAACCTCCTGTAAGGAAAGGGATGGTCTGGTGTGCTGGGCCCCTCACCTGTACCTTTCCCATCCCAGCTCCTCTTCCTGCCAACCCCTAAAGTACTAGCTGCCCAAGCCTGCCCCACCTTCCTTAAATCCACCCCGTCCCAGACCCCCTGTCTCCCCCTCCTCCCTCACTCCACTGCAAATCCCTCCCGCCGTGCCCCCTATCCTGCATCTGCTCCCCAGATCTGACCCCCAAACCCAAAGACCCTCCCTGACTCATGTACGCATCTAGCCTACCCACCCTGTCTAACCCCTGAACCCCTTCCTTCCAAGACTGGAATATATCCAAACCATCCCAATCCCTGCCCCCCCGCCCTCCTCCAACTCCTCCGGAATATCGCTACTCCCCTCTCCCTCATCCCCAAAGGCCCCCCCACCGCCTGTCCCAAAACCCTATGTCCCTCATCCTCAGACCCCAAAACCTCCTTAACACTTCCCCCAAGCCCGCACCTCTAAAACCCCTTGCGCCAAAAACTTGCATCTCCTCCTCCGCGTGCCCTCATGTCCCTCTCTCCTGAAACCAGTCCTGTGCTGTCCTCCCTCCCAACACCCATCCCTTTACCTGCCCTTACAACCGGGACCTCCACTTCCTTAACCAAATCCCCCTCATCCCCCCCCTGACTCAAAAAACGGGGCCTCCACCAACTCCTGAGCCCACCCTGCACGCGAGGGCACTCTTCGAATCCTTGAGCGCCCACGCTCCTTTTCCCCTCTATGCCTCCCTTCCTCTTCTGGGCTAGACGCCCTGCTACCCTGCCCCCACTCCACTCCAACCTCATTGAGCCTGCCGGCTCGCACAGGGTTAGACACCCCGCCGGCAGGCTCCCAACTCGCACATGGCCTGCCGGCTCCGTACGAGACGGATGCTCCGCCGGCAGGCTCCCGCCCCGCCTCCCTCACAACTGCTCTGCTAGCCGCTCTGTACCCGCGGCGGGCACCACGCCTACGAGCGCGAGCAGGCTCCAAACCTGCACAGGGTCTGCCGGCTCCGTGCGATACGGACGCTCTGCCGGCAGGCTCCCGACCTGCCTCACTCCCAATCGCCCCTCCCGCCGCACAAGATACGCTGCAGGCGCCGCGCACACTTCCGGCCCCATTATTACCACCACGGCCCGGGGGAGACGGACGCGACGCCGGGTTGGCGCGCGAGCCGCTCCCCCGCCCCGCGGCCTTCGTAACTGTCCCCACCTTCCTTTTTCGGCGCCCGCCCCCCGCACTTAATCCCCTACTCCCGGGGGCCGCGGCCTATCCTGCGCGGCCCCCCGCACTCACCTCACGAACCGAACTCGGCGGCGAACATGCGAGGACCGCCGCCGCCACCCCCGCAGACGCGCGCCGAGGGGGGCGCGCGACGGAGGAGGCCACCGGCATAATCAAATCCAGCCGGCCCGCCTCACTCAGCAGTCGAACAGCCTCCAGCACCCGATAGTCCTCGCCTGCCATCCCGCAACAATAACAGGGTAAGTCCAAAATTCCCTACCCTATTCAAATCTAACTGAAAAACTTCAAAAACCCCCACGCTAATCCCAGCCACCAGGTCACCAAACCTAAAATGGTGGCTGGGAGAGCGCAGCAGGGAAATATAAACCCATTGGGCTATAAAATAATAATTGGGCTGCATTTGGGCTAGTCCCCATGCAGCCCAAAGCCTAAAATGGCAGCTCCCAGTCATAGCCCCCTCCCCCTCCCAAACTGCCCGGGGGGCAGACCTCCCAAGGTCGGCTGCCCCCCAAACCCCCCTTGTACACAATATTAGTGTTGCGCTGTACAGCGCGCTCATGCTAGAAAGACGCCAGCTGCACTGAATCAATCCGTCAGTTGTCCGGATCCATTTGCCCTTATTCGTTCGTCGTTCACACAGGCGCTACCATCAGCCTCGCATATGCCAGCACTCACCCGTCGGTTTTTGCAATGATGATCTGCACTTTTCTTTGTGCCACGTCCGAAATCCGTGCTGCTCGTTGTGCAATATTATTCCTGTGAAGAGGGCGGGCAGGGGTTATTCCACATTAAATCCAACCTTGTTGTAGTGGTTAGCGCTCCAGTGCCCCGGGCGCTGGGGCGGATGTTCGCACCACATCCGCTGGCCAGGCGTGGCCAGCGGGGAGCCAATAAAGGGAAGGCGCCCGCTCGGGGGCGGCACTTCCGATGACACCAACGGAGAGTGTCTATGTGTCCCGCGCAGCGCGAAGACAAGCGCGCCGCGGGTGACCCTATAACGGATCACCACACTGGCGACGAGGAGGGCCGAGACCCTCGCGTGTTTTGTCCCCTGCCCATCGGGACCATCGTGCATCCCCGCGGCGACGACCCGCGACCTGCGAGGCCTCTAATCTGCCGGCCGCCGGACACGCATCGGAGGGTGAGTCAGCCCCCGCACCTGCAGAAGCACTGGGGCTCGTAGCGAGGCCATTCGACAACGCTGCGCTCCTGCTGCTAAGTCCGGCTGCCCTGGCTCGTCAGGCCACGCCCCTGAGCATCACAGCGCCCGGTGCGCGCTGCCACGTGGGTTCTATCAAGGCCTAAGTGCTCCTGCCGGCAGTGAGGCTCTGCGCTGGCACGCACTACCCGGAGAAAAGGGGGGGAGTGTGCCCACCACAGTCAGCCACATCCGCCTAGTCTGCTGACCGGCCAGCCACGGGAGCCCGGCGCCCTACGCCTCTCCCTGGCCATTTCAGTGCCGTCGCGCCTGCCATCCATCCCCTCACCAGGTGCTACAAGCAGGTGCCGGAAGGAGGCCTACCGGGCCTGACCCGCTGTAGGAGGCTCCTAACAACGACAAGGGACATCCAGCGACTGCAGCTAATACTACGCCGGCTCCGCAGGGCGCAATCATGGCTGACGACAACCGCGGCCTGGCCCCCATCCAGCTACCATTTCAGCACGCGGCATCAGGCGTGCTGCCGCCATTCAGCGAACTAGAAGACCCGGCGACGGCGTCCCCCGCTGGCGGGTGTGGATTGAGCGCCTCAACAACTATTTTATCGCAACCCGAGAGGCGGATGACGCCATAAAACGCTCCCTCCTCCTCCATTATGCCGGAGACGAGATCTTCAAGCTCTTCAAGCACCTGCCGAACACGGGAGCCGCGACAGACTACGATGCGGCGGTGACCGCGCTGGACGCCCATTTTGACCCGCAGCTTAACCCAGATTTCGAGCGCTTCAAGCTGCGCCAAGCGCGCCAAAGGGAAGGAGAGTCCATAGACGCATTCTACGCCCGCCTACGTGAGCTGGCCAGCACCTGCACCGAGGATGACCAGACCAAGGAGATCAGGGCGCAGCTCATCCAGGGATGCAGAGACAAAACCCTGAGGAGCCTCATTCTACGCCAACCAAGGATAGCGCTAGAAGACATCCTCATCCTGGCACGGTCCCATGACCTGTCAGCGGCCAGGGCGAACGAGATGGACCAGGCCCTCACCAAACCGACAGGGCGTTCGGAGATCAAGGTCGAGAGGGCAGACGCCATCAAGACAAAGACCAGGACAGAGTACCCCCGGAAACCAAAACCTGACACACCCAGGTCACGGTGCGGCTACTGTGGCCACGAGCCGCACGCAGCAAAAGACTGCCCGGCACAAGGAAAATCGTGCACAAACTGCGGGATCCCAAACCACTTCGCTGTTGTGTGCCGAGGGAGACGCCGAGGTCGTGACGCCAGAGGCCAGAAACCGCCATCTCGGACACTCCGACACCTGTCAGTACTGGAGGCACCGTCACCGGAGGAGACGCAGAGACCAGGTCGCAAGTACCAGAGGCCAGCTGACTCGTCATCAGACGAGGAAGATGACGAAGCATACCTCATATCGTTCGCACAGGAACTCAAGCGACACCGGAGGCCTCAACCGACCTGTGTAGTCCAGATCGCCGGCTCCGAGGTAAAGGCGATTATCGACACGGGGGCATCAGTGAACGTGATGGGCCTCTAGCAGTATCGACGGTTACGTCCGTGCCCTCCGGTCACACCCTCAAAGACTCGGATATATGCCTATGGGGCGCACACGCCGCTACCACTCAAAGGAAAAATATCGGTACCGATCAAGACAGAAGGCCGAGAAGTCATGGCTACCATCCACGTTATCGACCGCGAAGCGGATACGCTGCTGAGCAGCCACACAGCGGAGGACCTAGGACTGGTCTCGTTTGCCAGGAGAGTCCAGGCACACCGAGTAGATGAACTGCTCGAACAATTCCCGGAACTATTCCAAGGCCTAGGCTGTGTCACATGCGACCCCATCAAGCTGCACATCGACAAGGCCGTCACCCCAGTGGCCCTACGACATCGGAGAATACCGTTCCACCTAAGGCCGTTGGTGGAGAAGGAGCTCGAACTTCTCGAAACACAAGGGGTTATCGAAAAGGTGTCCGGACCCACACCCTGGGTGTCCCCGTTAGTCATCGCGGAGAAGCCGAAGCAGCCGGGTGCCATACGGCTATGTATCGATATGAGGCTACCAAACAAAGCCATCAAGCGGGAACGCCATATCACCCCGACGATGGACGACATAATAGCCGATGTCAACGGGTCGAGGTGGTTCTCCAAGATCGACCTCAACGCCGGCTACCACCAACTGCCACTCTCGAAAGAAAGCAGGTATATCACCACCTTCAGCACTCACATTGGGCTCAGGAGATACAAAAGGCTGAACTTCGGAATATCCTCGGCAGCCGAGGTATTCCAGAACACGATCAGAGAGATGCTATCTGGCCTACCTGGCGTACTTAATGTCAGCGACGACATTTTAATCCACTCAGCAACAGCGCCTGATCACCACAAGCATCTCCGGAACACGCTAAAGCGCCTAAGCGAACACGGAGTGACACTCCATAAAGACAAGTGTCAATTCTTTCAGCCCTCCCTGGAATTCTTCGGTTATGTGTTCAACCAAGAAGGCATCCAAGTGGACCCGAGGAAGTCGCAGGCCATCAAGAACGCACCCGCCCCGACGACGCCCACGGAAGTACGGAGTTTCCTCGGGATGGCCACCTACTGTGGGAGGTTTATCCCCAACCTAGCGACCCGAGCAGAGCCGCTCAGAGCACTCACCCGGACCGACAGCCCGTGGAAGTGGGGGCCACAGGAAGAAGAGGCCTTCCAAAGCATAAAGGATGCCCTCCTGGGGGAAGCAACACTGGCGTACTTTGACCCTGCAAAGCGGACAGAAGTCCTTGTCGACGCAAGCCCGGTAGGGCTTGGGGCGATCCTAGCCCAAGAGCAAGAGCCCGGCAGATGGGCAGCACTGTCGTTCGCAAGCAGATCCCTGACACCTACCGAAACAAGGTACGCCCAAATAGAGCGGGAGGCGCTCGCCATCAAATGGGCCTGTGGCCATTTCCACCTCTACCTGACAGGACAACCTTTCACCATGGTCACCGACCACCAACCCCTTGTATCTCTCTTCAAAGGATCAGCTCCCCACCCTCCGCCGCGAATCGAACGGTGGGCCGTGCAACTGCAGTCATATGAGATGGACGTTGTCTACCGGCCCGGGGCAAAGAACCCAGCGGATTTTCTCTCCCGTCACCCGACGCAACAGACGCACGAAGGTGAGGACGAGGCAGCCGAGCAGTACCTCAACATGGTATCCACCGCGGCATGTCCACGAGCCATGACCCTGGAAGACATCAAAGAGGCCGCCCGGGATGACAGCGTATATGGTCGCACCCTACACGCTGTGCAGACAGGATCCTGGAAGGACTACCTACATCAGGCAAATGCCTGGAACCAGGAAGACAGAGAAGGACTAACGAAGATGTGGCGGGTGAGAAGCGAGCTCAGTGCAACAGGGGAAGGCATCCTGCTAAGGGGGTCCCGGCTGGTCATACCCCGAGCGTTGAGAGATCGAGCAACCCGACTCGCCCATGGAGGCCATCAAGGGGCCACAAAGATGAAAACAAGGATGCGGGAGAAAGTCTGGTTTCCTGAGCTGGAACAGATGGTCGATGAACTTGTCCGACGCTGCCCGTCATGCCAACTTACCAGTGGTGCGACGCGACCGATCCCGGTCATCACAGAGGAGGCGTGCAAAGAGCCATGGTCCAAAGTGAGCATAGACTTTGGGAGCTTTCCCGACGGACGACACACCCTGGTCCTCGTAGATGCGTTCTCCAAATACCCCATCGTGGACCTGGTGACTTCCACTGCGTTCGCTCACGTTCGCCCCAGCCTAGAGAAAACTTTTGCCATGTTCGGAATCCCGCAAGAAATCCGGAGCGACAATGGCCCGCCATTCCAAGGGTCGGAATTCGCCACGTTCTTGCAACAACATGGAATACACCACCGGAAAGTCACGCCGCAATGGCCTCAGGCCAACGGAGACGTGGAGAGATTTATGCGGACACTGAATAAAACCTTCCGAATCGCCACGTTAGAACAGGCCTACTCAGAGAGGCGACTTCATGAATTCCTGAGAGAGTATCGGAGCACCCCTCACTGCACCACGCAACGAAGCCCGTGGTCACTGATGCTAAGAGGCCCGAGGCGAGACTTGATACCGACATGCCCGGGGTGGGCATCCCCACCTCTAGACGGCCAAGCAACCCAAGCTCGGCGAGAGCGTCGGAATAACCAAGCGAGCGCCCGATGCCGTGCAACGCCACGAAGCCTGCGGCCAGGAGCGACCGTTGTCGTCAGAGACCGACGGCCAGGAGGAAAGTTCAAGACCCACTATGAACCAGGCACCTGGACAGTGACAGCCAACCGTGGGACCATGGTCACAGCGAGCAGGGGGAGAGAGAACGTGTCGAGGAACATCTCATGGTTCAAAGAGGTCCCCGCCAGACCGGCGAGAGAAGAGGAACCAAGGCCTGTAACGACCCACATCATCGAGCGACCAGAGGTGTCAGAAAGTGAACCAAGGCACAGTCCGAGGGCCGACGAGCCCAGTGATAACTCCCCGCCAAGTCGTCACACCCGTATTGCTGAGGATGACAGCCCGGAAGCAGCGCGTGGAAGACACCGTGGTCAAAGGTACGAACTGCGGCCTAACCCTCGCCCTAGTCAACGGCTGCGGGACTATGTATGCTGAGAACTGTCCCCTGAGGCGAGAAGACAAAGAAAGGCATTCAGAGCCGAGCCGAACACTGGCAAGCGACTGGGTGAACTTTTATATGTTTTTCAAAGTTTGTATTGTTAAAAGAACCGAGTTGGGAAGGGATGTAGTGGTTAGCGCTCCAGTGCCCCGGGCGCTGGGGCGGATGTTCGCACCACATCCGCTGGCCAGGCGTGGCCAGCGGGGAGCCAATAAAGGGAAGGCGCCCGCTCGGGGGCGGCACTTCCGATGACACCAACGGAGAGTGTCTATGTGTCCCGCGCAGCGCGAAGACAAGGGCGCCGCGGGTGACCCTATAACGGATCACCACACTTGTTTTCGCGCAAACCCGAGACACTTACAATGGCGGGCCGAGGCGGGGTCGCGAGTCCCACAGAATCCAAACAAGTATCGTTTACAACTTTGTCAACAAACAATACGCCACGGCCTCAATACTTCTTTCAGCGTGAAAAGTTTATTCCATCAACCACGTCACTCTACGCGTTTCGGAGCGTCCTGCTCCTTTTTCACGAGTAAAAGTGAATGTAACAGACAGTGCATTTAAATTATCATGTGACACCCTGTGCGTTAAACAGTGTAAACAGACTCATTTCGGAAAGCACATATTATAGTTTTGGTGATTAAAGGCTGTTAAACGTTTTTCTGACAATATATTATTGACAATAATTCATATTGAAACAATCTATTGAATAAAAGCAAAAAGTTCCTTTTGCAAGTGCGTTTTTTGAATGAAAAGAAAGAAAGACTTTCTCTGTTGATTCACAGACAACGTGAGCTGCAGCACCAATGACTCGTAATCATGGCGCGCTACACTACTGTGTTCATGCGCACTGTGAAACAATAAAGTTTTTTTCAAAAAAGAAAATGACAAACGGCACCAAACCAATAATTTAGGTTGCACATCCGACCAGCAAACCCCAGTGGGCATTCCATAGTCATTCAAGCCTGAAACAACCAAATATGTTATAACGCCCAAGTGGGCATAAATACTCGCCACGGTTTGCCAACATTGTGTAGCAATACTTTTGGCCTCGGTTCAAAGGTAACAGTGACTCCTGGTACCCTGTTTTTGGACCACATCCCATAATATCACTCATGAAAATCCTGCCCCAGTGGGCATTTGGCAAATCCATTCAGTTCAAACCCAAACCGGTACTTTCAGCTGAAAAGACCATTCGGCATATCAAATACTATCAAGCTCTGGCCGGAAATATCGTCAACACTATGGTGCCTTCGACTCACATCTTGCCCCTGTGGGCTTGTCAGAATTGTGCAGCAACTCCAATAGACTACTCAATCAGAGATACTTTCGACATTCTTATAACTGCCGTAAAGTTTCAAAAAAAATAAAGTCCATAGAGACATGTCAGATACTTTCGCTCTTTTTGCCTTCCACTTGCCGTGTTTCACAAATCCGAGATCTGCAAAGAAATTAAAACATAGCATAAAAGTGAAAAGGATTATATGTACAGTGATCAAACAGCAAATTACATTTACTAACAGTTGCTTTAAAAGGTGTATATGCTAAAAACATGAATTATTTAATTCATAACGGCATAAGCAGTACAATATCATTAATGAATGTAAAACAAACGCATGATGCAGAGCCACCAATTATCCTAGGTGCACCGAGAGCGCCTCATCCTCGTTGTGACCTCCTGGATACAATGTGTGATATTTAATAATTATCTTGGATTCAAGGCGTCTTAACTCTTGCACTCGGTCTCCAATTCTTTCTCTTATTGGAACATTGTCCAATACACAAAATGACAGCAATGCACTATTTTGATTGTGGTGAGTCACAAAATGTCTAGCAATGGGTATTGCTTATCATTGTGTTTAATCGCTCTCAGATGCTCCAAAATACGTTTTTTGACTTTGTGGATCGTACTTCCTATATAGTATTTATTGCAGGGGCATCTGAGAGCGTAAACAGCGAATTCAGTATTGCAGGAAAAATGTCTCATTATTTTGAAAGGCCTACACTCGGTCGATAACTTGACCTCCTTGCAGTTAGTGCTGTACTTGCACGCCTTGCATTTGCCACATATGAAAAAGCCTTGTACAGTGCTCTGTTTTTTATCTGATGAGACCAATGCTGTACAAATTATATATATATATATTACCTACTGGCAGTCGCCAGTAGGTAGTTATAGTTAGGACCTAGTTTCCATAGGAAAAGCGTTTTTTGATTTGCCAATATCTTTGGCGCCGTTTGACGAATCTTCGCAAAATTTTCAAAACTAATGGGGCGCTCCGGTCAGTTCCTGTCTTAAAAGTTTTGGGGTGATTCGTCAAGTGGGGCCCAAGAAAAAAGGGGGGTCCCAAAACGCATTTTCTCCATGTAAATTTCCATAGGAAACTTTAAACAAAGCTACAGCCCGAACTGCTGAACGGAATTACACCAAACTTGGCAAAAAGGTAGGTCTTGGTTCAGAAAGCGTGATTTTTTAAAATGGTGTAAATCCGTTCAGTAGTTCCTGAGAAATTAAAAAAATAAAAATATAGATTTCTGGTGGCTGAGGAAGATTCGCAAACCCTCCCGAGCACGAGCTTGTTTCTGATTGGCTGCCAACACTCCAAACCAAAATGTGTTGGCAGCCATCTTGTGACTCGGTAAAACCGAGTCACAAGAAAACAGTAAAAAAAAGATAAAAAACAAGAAAAGGGGGCAGGGTAGAAACACCATGACCCCCTAGGCCTGTTTAGGGGGTCTCACAGGGACCCCCAGGCCCCAAAAAAGAATTTTTTAAAAATCAAAATCGGCAGAATTCGCGCTGGGTGCGCGAATGCTGCCGGAAAAAAAAAAAAAAACGCAGCTCAGTCTCCCACGCTTCGTTTTAATCAGCCCTCGGGTGTGCCAGGTCCCTGGGGCAATATTTTATTAAGGTGCAGGGACATGCGGGGGCCCCCGCAGCCCCGGGGACCGCCACCTCCCCGGGGCTTTAATGATAGTTAATGATCCGGACTGAATTGGGTTTTATTCCACAGTCCTGAAAAACACATAAAAGCGATATGGCAGAAGAAGAGATCAATACCAGATTAAAAACTGCAGAGGGACTATTCAGAGATGGACCAAGTAATGAAAACACAGCAGGGGCATCTAAAACAAACTCTTCTGACAAAGATTCTTTCAATTCGCTCAGTCGTAAATTGGAGAAACCTACCAAAGCAGAACTCTCCAAATGGTGGGAGGTCCATTCCCTAAGAAGATACATCAAGGTGGGCAGAGTACCACGCAGCTTAAGGATAATGATAACCCCCACATATGACAATCCCCATCCGGAGTTAATAAAGGAAGGGGCTGAATTGAACGCCGGAAGCTCCAAGCAGATGATACTCCTGTTAATAAAGTATGCTACTATTGATAGGGAAGACATTGTTCAACAGATTAAGGGTGTTTCAGTCCAGCTAAATCTGCTAGCCGACAAAGAAGTGGTTGTAAAATTTATGAAAGACATGAAAGAACGAATAAAAAAACATGAGGATGTCATAACAGCACGGAAGGCGCATAAGTTCCAGCGCGATAAAAGGTACTATGAAACAGGAAGGATCTATACCTTCTCGTGGAAGTATGACAATATACGGAGCGAAATAATGGAAGTGATTAACAAAATCAGACAAGAAATGTCATTAAATGACCTTAGCTCAGACACAGGGTCTGAATCAGACCGGGAAGGCGCAACTGAAAACCTGAGAATAACGTCCGTCCAAGACGAATAATGTTTTTTACGTTTGGGACGCTATACAAACAATCGCCCAATACCCCAACAGAAAAGAGGAAGAGGAATGCGAGGAGCGGCAGCAAGGGGAAGAGGAAATGGAGAAAAGGAAGGAGCAGTAACGAGGAGCCAAACCAAGAAGTAGAACATGACAATACGGTAATAAACCTTAGTCAGGTTTCATTAACTACAGAAGATAGACGTATTCTAAATTTGGAACTTTCTTACTGCCCGGAGTCTATGTTCAACTATGACCAAACGCGCATTGACCTATATCAGTTTATAAGCAAGCTGAAATTAAGAAAATATTTCAAACAACAGGTCGAAAACAGCAGTAGGAGTATGGCTACTTCTGGGGGCGAACAAGACAGCAGTTTGTCTTCTATAGACACTAATCTTGTTAATGTTCTACACAAATCGGAATTGGAGGGCAGTACAGATCCATATCCAACATCCTCACTTTATGTAAATCTTACCTCCACAGAAAAATCTCCGTTCAAGCCCAAATCCAAATTCAATCCCATTCTTCCGTTTGATAATATTGAGGCATTTAGTGAAACCATGGTTGAGGAAATTAAGAACATCAAACGGAAAGAGCTTAAGAACAATCAAAGGCCTACACCTAGGGAAAGGGAACTAAACATGGTACTCACCAAGTGGTCATCAGAAAAAAATTGTGTTATACGAAATGCTGATAAGGGTGGCAACGTAGTCATTTGGCCACTTAAGATGTATGTTGATGAAGCCAGCCTTCAATTAAGAGACACCTCATGCTATACAACCATTACATGGGGAGAGTACGATAAACTCAGGAATAATTTCTATGATGACCTAACTACATGGTGTGAACTTGGTCTAATTACGCTGGAGGAATATAGCTTCCTCAAAGTAAAATCTCCTACAGTACCTATTCTGTATCTCCTGCCCAAGGCACATAAAAATAGCGAATGTCCTCCAGGCAGGCCCATCATTTCTGCAATAGGAAGTCTGTTGGAAAATGTTTCCAAATATGTTAGTTTCTATCTACAACCGATGGTGAAGGATCTACCATTCTATATACAGGCCACAACAGACTTCCTAAAGCAGATCTTTGATATTCACTGGGAGGCAGATTTCCTCATGTTATGCCTTGATGTCAATTCCCTATATACGAGCATTTGCCACGACGATGGACTGAGGGCTGTTGAACACTTTTTGAACCGTAGGCCAAGAAAATTTGCAGATCATAACAAAATGTTAATTGCAATGATTAAGTGGTGTTTGACTTGTAAAATGTTCCTTTTTGACAAAAAATTGTATAAACAGCAACAGGGGACAGCTATGGGCACCTGCTTCACCCCCAGCTATGCAAATCTGCATATGGGCTGGTGGGAGGAGCAGGTGCTCCATGGGCCAGAAATGGAAAAGTGGTTGTCACACATTGTGACATGGCTATGGTATATTGATGACCTTTTTATTCTTGGAAAGGTAATTTTGCCTCTGTGACAGAGTTTGTCGATTGTATCAATTCTAACAATCTGAACCTACTATTCACAAGTAGAATCAGTGATTCTGAAATTGAGTTTTTAGATGTAAAAGTAAAAGTCAAGGAACAATGTCTCTGTACCACCATCTACCGTAAACCAACAGCAGGTAACACAACACTGCACGCAAACAGTTCACACCCACTCAAGAATAGCATCCCTTACGGCGAGCTATTAAGGGCCAAAAGAATCTGCAGTTCTAACAGGGAATACGAGCAGGCTGAAAGAGAAATCTGTGCAAGACTAACAGCCAGAGGATATCAAAGTCATGTTTTAGCACATGCTAAACTTAAAGCTAGTAAAGTGAGAAGAACAGATCTCCTGTTTAAAAAATCAGAAGAAGATGGGAAGGTGAAGCCTGCAACCAGGTTTATCACCACCTATAATCAACATCATAAGGAGTTGAGGAATGCTCTAAACAGGCACTGGCATTTGGTCAAGCAAGATTCAGTCATAGGTAAAGATATGCCTCGTAAACCCGATTTGACATACTGACGCTCCAAGACAATAGGGAACAAGTTGGTTAACACCTACACTATTACACAGCAACAGTGGCTTACACCTAACAAAGGGTTCAAGAAATGTGCAAAATGTAAGGCCTGTCAGCATGGCAAGACTGCAACAGAGGTAACAACCTGTCTCGGAGAGCACTTAAAAATTTCGAAACCACTGAACTGTAAGTCTGAATATGTGGTAAATCTATTGGAATGTCCATGCCCTAAAGGTTATGTCGGGAGCACTAAGCTAGAGGCCCATAAGCGGGTCTTACAGCATTTGCGTGCTATTAAGAATGCCGACACAACATATCCAGTAGCTCAACACTTTATGGAACACCATAACAGGGACCCCTCCAAGTTGACCTACTGTATCCTAGATCAGGTTGTCAAAACCCTGAGAGGGGGGATAGAGAGAAAGCCCTGAGACAACTTGAATGTAGATATATTTTGAGAATGGGTACGAAGGAGCCAATAGGCATGAACATCGATGAGGAGATATATACTTTCCTATAAAGTGGTGTCCATTAGATGTCTTTTCTGCAGAATGGTTATGAACCTAGAGTCCGTTTTTCTCTGTGTTCTTTCTCTGGACTCTGCTATTGGATGATCTGTGCACTGTAGTAATATACCTTTTATAGGCTTTTTAATTGGTTAATTTTCATTTTGCTATGTATGTCACCAGGACAAGTATTCCAATAATTTATGTCTCTTTATCTTTGTTGTAAGTAGATCCAGATGGATTACTGAAAGATGACAGCTAAAGAGCTAAGATATCTAATTCCCTATTTTATTTTAATATTTTGTTGTTATTAATTTTTTTCTGGCATACACATGATAGTGTTGTGCACGTGTAACCTTAAATCAACTAACCTACAACTACGGTCAAAAAAATTCCTGTCAAAATTTTTTTTTTGTTTATTATTGTTAGCAGTCGTGTGGCAGTTCTAGGATGGGATGTCCTTCGCACATGCATGGATCACTTTGCCCACTGGGGCTGGAATTTAACTATAATCTCAGTTTGTAATTTTGGTTACTCATTTATAAGTCCTTTTTCACTTTTGCCAGGCAAATATGTAGGACAAGGTGTCTCTGATTTATCTATTGTGACCTATGCCCAATGGGGCTGAATTTATTTCAATTCTGTTTATATATGATAGGACTTGCAATGTATAACCATTTAAATTGTATTTACCTTAATTTCTGTCCATAGACTTGCATTGTAAACATGTTCCAAAATGGCCGACTGCTTTACTTTAAGACTTATTGCATAGAGCATGCCTCTTTCCATGACCATGATGTTTGTAACTTTATTTAATACTTGCCTTGTGAACATAGCAGCGTCTTGAGCAAGGTTTTCAAGCCGAAACATGTAGACGTTGTCTGCCTTTGCTTTGTTTAAATTAAATTAATTTCGTCTCTACGGAGTGCCGTCTCCTGCTTTAATTTGTTGGAGGGAGCTGTTCTGCATATATATATATATATATTACCAACTGGCGGTCGCCAGTAGGTAGTTATAGTTAGGACCTAGTTTCCATAGGAAAAGCGTTTTTTGTTTTCCCAATAACTTTGGCGCTGGTTGACGAATCTTGGTGAAATTTTCAGAACTAGTGATCAGCTCCAGTCAGCTCCTGTCTTGAAAGTTTCGGGGTGATTCGCCAAGCGGGGGCCGAGAAAAAAGGGGGGTCCCAAAACGCATTTTCCCCATGTTATTTTCCATAGGAAACATTAGACAAAGCTACAGCCCGAACTGCTGAACGGAATTACACCAAATTTGGCAAAAGGTAGGTCTTGGTTCAAAAGAGTCCTTTTGTTAAATGGTGTAAATCCGTTCAGTAGTTTTGAAATATTAAAGGAAAAAGAAAGGAAAAAGAAATATCAATATCTGGGCGGAGCCTAACCACACATGTCATCGTGAAATCTGATTGGCCATCAGCACTTCATCCAGGAAATGCTGGCAGCCATCTTGGGACTAGGTTGAACCAGAGTCATAAGAAAACAGTTAAACAAGGATGAAAAACAAGAAAAGGGGGCAGGGTAGGAACACCCTGACCCCCTAGGCCTGCTCAGGGGGTCCCACAAGGACCCCCAGCCCAAAAACATTTTAAGAAACGTCCGAATTCGCGCTGGGTGTGCGAATCCGGAAGAAAAAATAAAAAACAAGCATTGGCATCGCCAATAGCTCTCGCCGTTGGGACCTTATAAGTGTTTAGCCAGAGATATTGGCAATGTTTCTAAGGTATGTTGTAGAGAGAGAGAGAGAGACTGACTGACTGAGAGAGACACTGACTGACAGAGAGAGACTGACAGAGAGAGAGAGACTGACAGACAGAGAAAGACTGACTGAGAGAGAGATACTGACTGACTGAGGTAGAGAGAGAATGACTGACTGAGAGAGACTGACTGAGAGAGAGGCTGACTGACTGAGAGAGACTGACTGACAGAGAGACTGACTGACAGAGAGACTGACTGACTGAGAGAGAGAGACTGACTGAGAGAGAGAGACTGACTGAGAGAGACAGACTGACTGACAGAGAGACTGACTGAGAGAGAGAGACTGACTGAGAGAGAGAGACTGACTGAGAGAGACAGACTGACTGACAGAGAGACTGACTGAGAGAGAGAGACTGACTGACAGAGAGAGAGACTGACTGACAGAGAGAGAGACTGACTGAGAGAGAGACTGACAGAGAGAGAGACTCACTGACTGAGAGAGACTAACTGACTGAGAGAGAGAATGACTGGCAGAGAGAGAGACTGACTGAGAGAGAGACTAACTGAGAGAGAGACTGACTGAGAGAGACTGACTGACTGAGAAACTGACTGACTGAGACTGACAGAGAGAGAGAGAGACTGACTGACAGAGAGACTGACTGAATGAGAGAGACTGACTAAGAGAGAGAGAGACTGACTGAGAGAGAGAGAGACTGACTGAGAGAGACTGGCTGACTGAGAGAGACTGACAGAGAGAGACTGACTGAGAGAGACTGACTGACAGAGAGAGAGACTGACTGAGACTGACAGAGAGAGAGAGACTGACTGAGACTGACAGAGAGAGAGAGACTGACTGACTGAGAGAGAGACTGACTGAGAGAGACTGACTGACTGAGACTGACAGAGAGAGAGAGAGACTGACTGATAGAGAGAGAGACTGACTGAGAGAGAGACTGACTGACTAAGAGAGAGACTGACTGAGAGAGAGACTGACTGACTGAGAGAGAGACTGACTGACTTAGAGAGACTGACTGACTGAGAGAGACTGACTGACTCAGAGAGACTGACTGACTGAGAGAGAGACTGACTGACAGAGAGAGACTGACTGACTGAGAGAGACTGACTGACTGAGAGAGAGACTGACTGACTGAGAGAGACTGACTGACTGAGAGAGACTGACTAAGAGAGAGACTGACTGACTGAGAGAGAGACTGACTGACAGAGAGAGAGACTGACTGACTGAGAGAGAGACTGACTGACTAAGAGAGAGACTGACTGAATGAGAGAGACTGACTGACTGAGAGAGACTGACTGAGAGACTGACTGACTGACTCAGAGAGACTGACTGACAGAGAGAGACTGACTGAGAGAGAGACTGACTGACTGAGAGAGACTGACTGAGAGAGAGACTGACTGCCTGAGAGAGAGACTGACTGAGAGAGAGACTGACTGATAGAGAGAGAGACTGACTGACTGAGAAAGAGACTGACTGACAGAGAGAGAGACTGACTGAGAGAGACTGACTGACAGAGAGACTGACTGACAGAGAGGGAGAGAGAGACTGACAGAGAGAGAGACTGATAGAGAGACTGACTGACAGAGAGAGATTGACTGACAGAGAGACTGACAGAGAGAGAGAGAGAGAGAGACTGACAGAGAGAGAGACTGACTGACTGAGAGAGAGACTGACTGACAGAGAGAGACTAACTGACAGAGAGACTGACTGAGAGAGAGACTGACAGAGAGAGAGAGAGACTGACAGAGAGAGAGACTGACTGAGAGAGAGAGACTGACTGACAGAGAGAGACTGACAGAGAGAGAGAGACTGACAGAGAGAGACAGAGACTGACTGACTGAGTGAGTCTGACTGACAGAGAGACTGACTGACTGAGAGACTGACTGACAGAGAGAGACTGATTGACAGAGAGACTGACTGACTGAGAGAGACTGACTTACTGAGAGAGAGACTGAGTGACTGAGAGAGAGACTGACTGACAGAGAGAGAGACTGACTGACCGAGAGAGTGACTGACTGACTGACAGAGAGACTGACTGACTGAGAGAGAGACAGACTGACAGAGAGACACTGACAGAGAGAGAGAGAGACTGACTGACTGACAGAGAGACTGACTGACTGACAGAGAGATTGACTGATAGACTGACTGACAGAGAGACACTGACTGAGAGAGAGAGAGACTGACTGATAGAGAGAGACTGACTGAGAGAGAGAGAGACTGACTGACAGAGAGAGACTGACTGACAGAGAGAGAGAGACTGACTGACTGAGAGAGAGACTGACTGACTGAGAGAGACTGACTGACTGAGAGAGACTGACTGACTGAGAGAGACTGACAGAGAGAGAGAGAAACTGACTGACAGAGAGAGAGGCTGACTGACTGAGAGAGAGACTGACTGACAGAGAGACTGACAGACAGAGACTGACTGACAGAGAGAGAGACTGATTGTGAGAGGGACTGACTGACTGAGACTGACAGAGAGAGAGAGAGACTGACTGACAGAGAAAGAGACTGACTGACTGAGAGAGAGACTGACTGACAGAGAGAGACTGACTGACAGAGAGAGACTGATTGACTGAGAGAGAGACTGATTGACAGAGTGAGAGACTGACTCACTGAGAGAGACTGACTGACTGAGAGAGACTGACTGACTGAGAGAGTGACTGACTGACTGAGAGAGACTGACTGACTGAGAGAGACTGACTGACTGAGAGAGACTGACTGACTGAGAGAGACTGACTAAGAGAGAGACTGACTGACTGAGAGAGAGACTGACTGACAGAGAGAGACTGACTGACAGAGAGAGAGACTGACTGAGAGAGACTGACTGACAGAGAGAGAGAGAGACTGACAGAGAGAGAGACTGAGAGAGAGACTGACTGAGAGAGAGACTGACTGACAGAGAGAGACTAACTGACAGAGAGACTGACTGAGAGATAGAGAGACTGACAGAGAGAGAGAGAGACTGACAGAGAGAGAGAGACTGACTGACAGAGAGAGACTGACTGACAGAGAGAGAGAGACTGACACAGAGAGAGAGAGAGACTGACTGACTGAGAGTCTGACTGACTGAGAGAGAGACTGACTGACAGAGAGACTGACTGACTGAGAGAGACTGACTGACTGAGAGAGACTGACTGACTGAGAGAGAGACTGGCTGACAGAGAGAGACTGACTGACAGAGAGAGAGACTGACTGATCGAGAGAGTGACTGACTGACTGACTGAGAGAGAGACTGACTGACAGAGAGACACTGACAGAGAGAGAGAGAGACTGACTGACTGACTGACTGAGAGACTGACTGACTGACAGAGAGACTGACTGACAGAGAGACTGGCTGACAGAGAGACACTGACTGAGAGAGAGAGAGACTGACTGACAGAGAGAGACTGACTGAGAGAGAGAGAGACTGACTGACAGAGAGAGAGACTGACTGAGAGAGAGAGAGACTGACTGACAGAGAGAGAGACTGACAAAGAGAGAGAGACTGACTGACTGAGAGAGACTGACTGACTGAGAGAGACTGACAGAGAGAGAGAGAAACTGACTGACAGAGAGAGAGACTGACTGACTGAGAGAGAGACTGACTGACAGAGAGAGACTGACTGACAGAGACTGACTGACAGAGAGAGAGACTGACTGAGAGAGAGACTGACTGACTGAGACTGACAGAGAGAGAGAGACTGACTGACAGAGAGAGAGACTGACTGACAGAGAGAGACTGACTGACAGAGAGAGACTGACTGACAGGGAGAGACTGACTGACAGAGAGAGAGACTGATTGACAGAGAGAGAGACTGACTGACAGAGAGAGAGACTGACTGAGAGAGACTGACTGAGAGAGTCTGACTGAGTGAGAGAGACTGACTGAGTGAGAGAGAGACTGACTGACTGTGAGCCCGACTGACTGAGAGAGACTGACTGGCTGAGAGACTGACTGACTGAGAGAGACTGACTGAGTGAGAGAGACTGACTGAGAGAGACTGACTGACAGAGAGAGAGACTGACTGACAGAGAGAGATACTGACTGACTGAGAGAGATACTGACTGACTGACAGAGAGAGAGGAAAACCTGCTCTCGCTACAATGAAGCAAAGCAGGATTGCATGTCAGCAGCTCCCCTTGCTCAAAAGCAATGCCGGCTCCCGCAGGAGGCGGGCAGCCGGTGGGACCGTGGGGGCATTGGGGCTCCCCCCACGGTCCCCAACACAAAGGGCTGGCCCCGGGGGATGGGGTCCCCGGGACCAGAAGTGGCCCAGGAGGGGGCCACACGACCCACCTTCAATATTAAAATTAAAAAAAAAAAATTAATAAAGAGGCACAGCCCCGGGGGATGGGGTCCCGGGGCCAATAGAGGCCTAAGGAGGGGGCCACGCAGCCCCCTCCTAAAAAAATAAAAACAAACAAAAAAATGTGGCCATGCCCCGGGGGATGGGGTCCCCGGGGCCGAAATTGGCCTCGGGAGGGGGCCGCGTGGCCTCCTTCCCGTTTTTTTTAAATGTAAAAAAGAGCAGGCCCTGGGGGATGGGGTCCCCAGGGCCCCAAATAATGTAAAGAAGGGGGCCACACAGCCCCCTTGTAAAAAAAAAGCCGGCATCGCGCCAGAGGCCCCGCCCCTCCCTGCAGCACTCAGCAAACGCGCCCCCTGGCGCGTTGTAGGTTGGGAATTAATTCCCCTTGAATACTGAGGGTCCCTGGGGGCCAACTAGCCCACCAGGTACCTCCAGTATGCGCCACAGAGCTGCATTGCAGAGAGGTGTTCCGAGGCCACGCCCTTTTTACACCTCTCTGCAACGCAGCTCTGTGGTGCTTACTGGAAGTACCTGGTGGGCTAGTTGGCCCCCAGGGACCCTCAGGACTCAAGGGGAATTAATCCCCCAATTTAAAACGTGCCAGGGGGCACGTTTGCACAGTGGTGCAGGGAGGGGGCAGGGCCTGACATAGCAAGTGTGCAAACGTGCCCCCTGGCACATTGTAATTTGGGGGATTAAGTCCCCTTCAATCCTGAGGGTCCCTGGGGGCCAACTAGCCCACCAGGTACCTCCAGTAAGTGCCACAGAGCTGCATTGCAGAGAGGTGGTCTGAGGCCATGCCCCTTTTTACACCTCTCTGCAACGCAGCTCTGTGGCGCTTACTGGAGGTACCTGGTGGGCTAGTTGGCCCCCAGGGACCCTCAGGAATCAAGGGGACTTAATCCCCCAACTTACAATGCACCAGGGGGCGCGTTTACACAGTGGTGCAGGGAGGGGGCAGGGCCTGACATAACAAGTGTGCTAACGTGCCCCCTGGCACATTGTAATTTGGGGGATTAAGTCCCCTTCAATCCTGAGGGTCCCTGGGGGCCAACTAGCCCAGCAGGTACTTCCAGTAAGCACCACAGAGCTACATTGCAGAGAGGTGGTCTGAGTCCATGCCCCTTTTTACACCTCTCTGCAACGCAGCTCTGTGGCGCTTACTGGAGGTACCTGGTGGGCTAGTTGGCCCCCAGGGACCCTCAGGAATCAAGGGGACTTAATCCCCCAACTTACAACATGCCAGGGGGTGCGTTTGCAGAGTGCTGCAGGGAGGGGGTGGGGCCTGATATAACAAGTTAGCAATCCTGCTGTGTGGGACTTACTGGAGGTAATAAAAGGGGCAGTTGGCCCCCAAGGTTGACGTTGGGGGCTAACTATCCCTCCTGTTACTTCCGCTAAATCCCACACAGTGGGATTGCTAAAAGGTGTTTGAAGGCCACGCTCACCTTTCTCCACCACTCTGCAAACGCGACTGCTATGTTATAGTTAGAAATTAGCATTTAAAAAACCTTTGAAATTCACTGAAAAAACCATAGGTTTCAGGGACGTTATACTTAGAAATTAGCATTTAAAAAACCTTAGAAATTCACTGAAAAAACCATAGGTTTCAGGGACGTTATAGTTAGTTGGACATTTCACTCATACAAAACCATAGAAATTCCGCCGTTATAGTGAGTTCAGCTAACTATAACTCGTGCCCCCGCAATGCACTGCTGATGACGTCACATATTACATCATTCATGACATGGTCAGTGACATCACTGATGACATCTCAAATTACATCACTGATGACATCACTGATGACATCATCCACGTGAAAATCTGATGCACCTCCTCACGCTCTAATATAACCTTTGATACACCCACTGTAAAATACAGACTACCATTTTCAAAACCGTCGACACACCAATACCAGTTACTACATACGCACTCACTGATTCCTAGGTCTACACACACATCCACTCATTCACCCATACAATCACTCATACATGCAGTCACTCATCAATACAACACTATCATATGCACACATACACCTATACAGACACTCACACACCACCACTCATCCAGAGTTACTCACAGACCTAGTCAGTCATGCAAAGAATCAATCACACTTCCATTTACTGACCTATACAGCTATACACACACCACATCACATATTCAAACAGAAACAAACGCATACTTACTCTCTTATACAATCACTGATACAAGTACACACTCATCCATACAGCCACTCTCACAATCACTGACTCTCACGTATAGTCATTTATATACTCCAACTCTCACATACACTGCCTTTTACATATGAAGTTACTTGGACATGTACCACTGAGACATCCATTCACTCACCAACACATCCATACACACACTCACCCACCCATACAGCTGTTTCCACATGCACTCTTGAACCCATACACCCAGTGAATCAACCACTCAAACATCTATGCACAGAGTCACACACCTCCCACCCACCCAAACACACACTCAGGCACCCATACAAATACTCAGGCAACCAATCGATAACCCATATAGACACTCATGTAGCTACTGACCAACCCATGCAGCAGCTTATACAACCGACAGACTGATACAGACATTCACACAGTTTAGTCACTAACCCATGCATTCAGTAAGACACATGTAATCACTCACTTAAACAGTCAGTCACGCACCTACTAAATCCTCCATCCAGACACTTATACACCCACTCATTCCTCAATACACCTTGGCATATATATAATACATATTTAAACTTTAAAGAAACACACAGTCACTGGATGATGTCATCAGTGATGTCATTTGAGATGTCATCAGTGATGTCATCAGTGATGTCACTGACCATGTCATGAATGATGTAATATGTGACGTCATCAGCAGTGCATTGCGGGGGTGCGAGTTATAGTTAGCTGAACTAACTATAACGGCGGAATTTCTTTGGTTTTGTATGAGTGAAATGTCCAACTAACTATAACGTCCCTGAAACCTATGGTTTTTTCAGTGAATATATACATACATATAGACTACATACATACATACGTGCTTCGTTTTAATCAGCCCCAGGGTGTGCCAGGGCAATGTTTTATTATGGTGTGGGGGCCTGCGGGGGCCCCCGCAGTGCCAGGGACTGCCACCTCCCCATGGCTCATTAACAAAAAAATGTGTGGGGGCTCCTTCCCCCCCATGCTGCCCCGGGGACTGCCACCTCCCCGGGGCTTTACTTTAATAGGGGCAGGGGGGCCTCGCGGGTCCCCCACGCCCCGGGGACCGCCACCTCCCTGGGGCTTCAAGTGAATCAGAGAAGTGTGAGGGGGCTCCTGCCCCTCCCCACACTGCCCCGGGGACCACCACCTCCCCAGGGCATTCAGTAATTAAGGGCGGGGGCCTTGCGGGCCCCCCAAGCCCTGGGGACCACCACCTTCCCAGGGTTCCAAATGAATTATAGAAGTGTGGGGGGGCTCATGCCTCTCCCCACACTGCCCCGGGGACCACCACCTCCCCGGGGCACTAATTATGTTAATACGGGGGTCCGTTGCGGACCCCCAGCCCGGGGACCACCACCTCCCAGGGGCTTTGACACTGATGGGAGGGGGGCTGTGCGCCCCCCTCCTGGAGCCCTCTATGCCCCTTGGGACCGCCAACCCCCAGGGCCAGCTCCAGCAATGTACCGGGGTGCCCACACGCGGGACATTGCAGTTTGCTATGGCAGGGAAGGAGCACTGCTCCCGCCCTGCCATTGCAAACTATGCTTCGCTTCATGGAAGCGAGAGCAGGAAACCTGCTCTTGCTTCCATGAAGCGAAGCAGATTGTTTTTGGACAAGGGGAGCTGCATGTCAGCAGCTCCCCTTGTCCAAAAGCAATGCCGGCTCCTGCAGGAGGTGGGGAGCCAGCTGGGACCGCGGAGGCATTGGGGCTCCACCCGCGGTCTCCAATGTGAGGGCCGACCCCTGGGGATGGGGTCCTCGGGACCAAAAGTGGGCCAGGGAAGGGGAAGCCACGCGGCCCCCCACCCTTTTGTAATAATGTTTTAAAATAAATAAATAAATAAGGCCGGGCCCTGGGGTCAGGGGTCCCCGGGGCCAAAATTGGCCTCAGGAGGGGGGCCAAGTGGCCCCCCTCCAAAATATTTAAAAAAAAGAAAGGCTGGCCAGGCCCAGGGGATGGGGTCCCCGGGGCCAAGAGAGGCCTAGGGAAGGGGGGCCATGCGGCCCCCCCTTCCAAAAACAAATTTTTGCCAGGCCCCAGGGGATGGGGTCCCCGGGGCTGAAATCGGCCTCAGGAGGGGGACCTCGTGCCCCCCCTCCTTTTCAATAATAAAAATAATGGCTCAGGTCCCGGGGGATGGGGTCCCCGGGACCCAAAAGGCTCAAGAGAAGGGGGCCACACAGCCCCCCTTCTTAAAATAAAATAAAAAACGGCAACTCGCCGGAGGCCTTGCCCCCTCCCTGCATGACTCTGCAAACACGCCTCCTGGCGCAATCTGTGTTGGGGGATTAAGTCGCTGTTGCTAGTGACCTAGGCCACCTGGGTCCTCCAGTAAGCCTCACACAGTGGGATTGCTGAGAGGTGGTATGAGGCCACACCCCTTTTTACACCACTCTGCAAACACGCCTCTTGGCACACTGCTGATGGAGTGATGAGGTCTCCTTGTGTCCTGAGGACCTCAGGACTGTAGTGGACTTCATCCCCCAAGCAGCAGTGCACCAGGCAGCGTGTTTGCAGAGTGGTGTAAAAAGGGGGCGTAGCCTCGGAACACTCTGAGCAATCCAGCTGTGTGGGGCTTACTGGAGGTAACAGGAGGGCTAGTTGGCCCCCAGGGACCCTCAGGAGGCAAGGGTACTGCATCCCCCAACCAAGAGTGCACCAGGAGGCACGTTTGCAGAGTGGTGGGCAAAGGGGGCGTGGCCTGTGTCCACCTCTCAGCAATCCCACTGTGTGGGGCTTACTGGAGGCAACAGGTAGGCTAGTTGGCCCCTAAGGACCCCCAGCAGCGAAGTGGACTTTAATCCCCATCCAAGAGCATGCCAGGGAGTGCGTTTGCAGAGTGGTGGGGCAGGGGGGCGTGGCCTGCTATGAGAACTTAGCAATGCTGCTGTGTGGGACTTACTGGAGGTAATAGGAGGGGTAGTTGGCCCCCAAGGTTGTCCTTGGGAGCCAACTACCCCTCCTGTTACTTCCACTAAGTGCCACACAGTGGGATTGCTAATAGGTCTTTGGAGGCCACGTCCCCCCCTTTCTCCACTCCTCTGCAAACGCTCTTCCTGGCACAGTACTGGTTGGGGGATGAAGTCCACTTTACTCCTGAGGGACTTTGGGGGCCAGGAAGCCCTCCTGTTACCTCCTGTAAGTCCTACACAGTGGAATTCCTGAGCGCTGGTTGTAGGACCAGCCCCCTTTCTCCACCACTCTGCAAATGCGACTACCAGTTAAAGAAGCATTTGTAATGTAATAGGTCTCGCATTTGCAAGAGTTAGAGCTATTGGCGTTGTAAATCTAAAAGTTTTTACTAATGTTTTTGGAGTGGAGTGGATGTACGTTGTGTGTAGTGGAATTATGTGGTATGTTGTGCAGTGACATTATGTGGATTTATTGTATAGGAATTATGTAGAGTGGGATTATGTGTTATGGAGAGTAATTATGTGGTATGTAGTCTGTGTTGTGGAGTGGTAACCTCAGGTTTAGTCTTCCTTGTTTCCATAGAAGCTAAACTATGAACTCAATGAGACAAAAAAAGAAGGAATCACTGAGGAGCACTTCTGGACCTAGTCAGAGGTATGCGCAGGGCCACTGGAATTATGCGACTGTTTGGCAGCACCGACTTTCGCACAATTATACATTTTCCGCATTAGCCACATAATCCATCATCTGCTGCCTAATCTGCAGATTTGAACAAAAAAGCCTTGTTTCTAGCTCAAACAGCTCAAACGTTACCAAAAATGCAGCAACAAATGTTACAGCATGGTGGAAGGTCCTTTGCAAACCTAGAATGGTCACCTGTTACTTATTGCTAAATGTGGGTGTTAAATTGGTACTAATGGTGTGCAAGCCACTCTTGCTTCTTTCTGTGCCTCTCTTGCCTATTTCTGCATTTCTGTTGCTTCTTTCTACACCTTTCTTTCTTTTCTGCACTTCTCTTGCCTCTTTCTGCAAATCATATCTACTTTCTGTACCTCTTTTGCCTCTTTCTGCACCTCTGTTGCCTCTTTCTGCACCTCACTTGCTTCTTTGTGCACCCCTGTTACCTCTTTCTGCACCTCTCTTGCCTCTTTCTGCACCCCTCTTCCTGCACCTCTGTTCCTTCTTTCTGCTTTTCTTTTGTTTCTTTCTGCATCTCTCTTGCATCTTTCTGCACCTCTCTTGCATCTTTCTCCACCCCTTATCCCTCTTTCTTCACCTCTGTTGCTTCTTTCTGCACTTCTCTTGCTTACTAATGGTGTGCAAGCCACTCTTGCTTCTTTCTGCATCTCTGTCCCTTCTTTCTGCAACCCTTGTGCCTCTTTCTGCACCCCTCTGCCCTCTTTCTGCACCTCTCTTGCCTCTTTCTGCACTTCTGTTCCTTCTTTCTGCACTTCTTTTGTTTCTTTCTGCAACTCTCTTGCTTCTTTCTGCACGCCTCTTGCTTCTTTCTGCACCCCTTGTACCTCTTTCACACCCATCCTCCCTCTTTCTGCACCCCTCTTGCCTCATTCTGCACCTCTGTTCCTTCTTTCTGCACTTCTTTTGTTTCTTTCTGCACCTCTCTTGTTTCTTTCTGTATCCCTCTTGCATCTTTCTCCACCCCACTTCCCCCTTTCTGCATCTCTGTTGCTTCCTTATGCATTTCTCTTGCTTCTTTCTGCATCTCTCTTGATTCTTTCTGTACCCCTCGTGCCTCTTTCTGCACCCCTCATACCTCTTTCTACACTCCTCTTGCCTCTTTTTGCACTCCTCTTCCTTATTTCTGCACTTCTCCAGCCTCTTTCTGCACCTCTGTTCCTTCTTTCTGCACTTCTTTTATTTCTTTCTGCACCTCTCGTGCATCTTTTTGCACCCCTCTTGGCTCTTTCTCCACCCCTCCTCACCCTTTCTGCATCTCTGTTGCTTCTTTCTGCACTTCTCTTGTCTCTTTCTCCACCCCTCTTCCCTTTTTCTGCAACTCTGTTGCTTTCTGCAAATCTCTTGCTTCTTTCTGCACCCCTCCTGCCCTTTTCATACTCCTCTTCCCGTACTCCTCTTGCCTCTTTCTGCACCTCTGTTCCTTCTTTCTGCACTTCTTTTGAAACTTTCTGCACCTGTTACTTCTTTCTGCTTCCCTTTTGCCTCTTTCTGCACCCCTCTTCCATCTTTCTGCACCCCTCTTGCCCCTTTCTGCATCTCTGTTGCTTCTTTATGCATTTCTCTTGCTTCTTTCTGCATCTCTCTTGCTTCTTTCTGCACCCCTCGTGCCTCTTTCTGCACCCCTCATCCCTCTTTCTGCACTCCTCTTGCCTCTTTCTGTACTCCTCTTCCCTCTTTCTGCACCCCTCCTGCCTCTTTCTGCACCTCTGTTCTTCTTTCTGCACTTCTTTGTTTCCTTCTGCACCTCTCTTGCTTCTTTCTGCACCCCTCTTGCCTCTTTCTCCACCCATCCTCCCCCTTTCTGCATCTCTGCTGCTTTTTTCTGCACTTCTCTTGTCTCTTCCTCCACCCCTCTTCCCTCTTTCTGCAACTCTGTTGCTTTCTGCAACTCTCTTACTTCTTTCTGCACCCCTCCTGCCTCTTTCACACCCTTCTTCCGTACCCCTCTTGCCTCATTTTGCACCTCTGTTACTTCTTTTTGCACTTCTTCTGTTTCTTTCTGCAGCTCTCTTGCTTCTTTCTGCACCCCTTGCCTCTTTCTCCACCCATCCACCCTCTTTCTGCACCCCTGTTGCCTCTTTCTGCACCTCTGTTCTTTCTTACTGCACTTCTTTTGTTTCTTTCTGCACATCTCTTGCTTCTTTCTGCACCCCACATGCCTCTTTCTGCACCCCTCTTCCCTCTTTATGCACCCCTCTTCCCTCTTTCTTCACCTCTGTTGCTTCTTTCTGCACTCCTCTTGCTTCTTTCTGCACTCCTTGTGCCTCTTTCACACCCCTCTTCCCTCTTTGTGCACCCCTCTTGCCTCTTTCTGCACCTCAGTTCCTTCTTTCTATACCTCTTTTTTTCTTTCTGCACCTCTCGCTTCTTTCTGTACCCCTTTTGCCTCTTTCTGCACCTCTGTTCCTTCTTTTGTTTCTTTCTGCAGCTCTCTTGCTTCTTTCTGCACTTCTTTTGTTTCTTGCTGCACATCTCTTGCTTCTTTCTGCACCCCTCGTGCCTCTTTCTGCACCCCTCTTCCCTGTTTGTACACCCCTCTTGTCTTTTTCTGCACCTCTGTTGATTCTTTCTGGACAACTCTTGCTTCTTTCTGCACCGCTCTTGCTTCTTTCTGCACCGCTCTTGCTTCTTTCTGCACCCCTCTTCCCTCTTTTTGCACCCCTGCCTCTTTCTGCACCTCTCTTGCTTCTTTCTGCACCCCTCTTGCCACTTTCTCCAACCCTGTTTGCCCTTTTTGCATCTGTTGTTTCTTTCTGTACTTCTCTTGCCTCTTTTTCCACCCCTCATCCCTCTTTCTGCACCTCTGCTGCTTGTTTCTGCTCTTCTCTTGCTTCTTTCTGCACCTCTGTCCCTTCTTTCTGCAATCCTTGTGCCTCTTTCTGCACCCCTCGTCCATCTTTCGGCACCTCTGTTCCTTCTTTCTGCACTTCTTTTGTTTATTTCTGCAACTCTCTTGCTTCCTTCTGCATGCCTCTTGCTTCTATCTGCACTCCTCTTGCCTCTTTCTGCATTCCTCTTCCATCTTTCTGCACCCCTCCTGCCTCTTTCTGCACCTCTGTTCCTTCTTTTTGCACTTCTTTTGTTTCTTTCTGCACCTCTCTTGCTTCTTTCTGCACCCCTCTTGCCTCTTTCTCCACCCCTCTTCCCCCTTTCTGCATCTCTGTTGCTTTATTCTGCACTTCTCTTACCTCTTTCTCTACGCCTCTTCCCTCTTTCTGCACCTCTGTTGCTTTCTGCAACTCTCTTGCTTCTCTCTGTACCCCTCTTCCCTCTTTCTGCACCCCTCTTTCCTCTTTCTGCACCTCTGTTCCTTCTTTCTGCACTTATTCTGTTTCTTTCTGCAGCTCTCTTGCTTCTTTCTGCACCCCCTTGCCTCTTTCCCCACCCATTCACCCTCTTTCTGCACCCCTGTTACCTCTTTCTGCACCTCTGTTCTTTCTTTCTGCACTTCTTTTGTTTCTTTCTGCACATCTCTTGCTTCTTTCTGCACCCCACGTGCCTCTTTCTGCACCCCTCTTTTGCACCCCTCTTGCCTCCTTTTGCACCTCTGTTGCTTCTTTCTGCACTCCTCTTGCTTCTTTCTGCACTCCTCGTGCCTCTTTCACACCCCTCTTCCCTCTTTGTGCACCCCTCTTGCCTCTTTCTGCATCTCTGTTCCTTCATTCTGCACCTGTTGTCTTTCTTTCTGCACCTCTCGCTTCTGTCTGTACCCCTTTTGCCTCTTTCTGCACCCCTCTTGCCTCTTTCTGCACCTATGTTCCTTCTTTCTGCACTTCTTTTGTTTCTTTCAGCAGCTCTCTTGCTTCTTTCTGCACCCCTTGCCTCTTTCTCCACCCCGCTTCCCTCTTTCTTCACCCCTATTGCCTCTTTCTACACCTCTGTTCCTTCTTTCTGCACTTCTTTTGTTTCTTGATGCACATCTCTTGCTTCTTTCTGTACCCGTCGTGCCTCTTTCTGCACTCCTCTTCCCTCTTTTTGCACCCCTCTTGCCTCTTTCTGCACCTCTGTTGGTTCTTTCTGCACTACTCTTGCTTCTTTCTGCACCTCTCTTGTTTCTTTTTGCACCACTCGTGCTTCTTTCTGCACCCCTCTTGCCTCTTTCTGCACCTCTCTTGCTTCTTTCTTCACCCCTCTTGCCACTTTCTCCACACCTGTTCCCCCTTTTTGCATCTCTGTTGCTTCTTTCTGCACTTCTTTTGCCTCTTTTTCAACCCTTAATCCCTCTTTCTGCACCTCTGTTGCTTGTTTCTGCACTTTTCTTGCTTCTTTCTGCACCTCTCTTGCTTCTTTCTGTACCCCTCATGCCTCTTTCTGCACCCCTCATCCCTCTTTCTGCATTCCTCTTGCCTCTTTCTGCACCCCTCGTCCCCCTTTCTGCACCCCTCCTGCCTCTTTCTGCACCACAGTTCCTTCTTTCTGCACTTCTTTTGTTTCTTTCTGCAACTCTCTTGCTTCTTTCTGCACCCCTCTTGCCTCTTTCTCCATGCCACTTCCTCCTTTCTGCACCTCTGTTCCTTCTTTCTGCACTTCTTTTGTTTCTTGCTGCACATCTCTTACTTCTTTCTGCACCACTCGTGCCTCTTTCTGCACCCCTCTTTCCTCTTTTTGCACCCCTCTTGCCTCTTTCTGCACCTCTGTTGCTTCTTTCTGCACTACTCTTGCTTCTTTCTGCACCTCTCTTGCTTCTTTCTGCACCACTTGTACTTCTTTCTGCACCACTCTTCCCTCTTTCTGCACCCCTCTTGCCTCTTTCTGCACCTCTCTTGCTTCTTTCTGCACCCCTCTTGCCACTTTCTCCACCGCTGTTTCCCCTTTTTGCATCTCTGTTGCTTCTTTCTGCACCACTCGTGCCTCTTTCTGCACCCCTCTTTCCTCTTTTTCTACCCCTCATCCCTCTTTCTGCACGTCTGTTGCTTGTTTCTGCACTTCTCTTGCTTCTTTCTGCGCCTCTGTCCTTTCTTTCTGCAACCCTTGTGCCTCTTTCTGCACCCCTCGTCCCCCTTTCTGCATCCCTCTTGCCTCTTTCTGCACCTCTGTTCCTTCTTACTGCAATTCTTTTGTTTATTTCTGCAACTCTCCTGCTTCCTTCTGCATGCCTCTTGCTTCTTTCTGCACCCCTCATGCCTCTTCCACACCCCTCTTCCCTTTTCTGCACCCTTCTAGCCTCTTTATGCACCTCTGTTTCTTCTTTCTGCACTTCTTTTGTTTCTTTCTGCACCTCTCTTGTTTCTTTCTGTATCCCTCTTGCATCTTTCTCCACCCCACTTCCCCCTTTCTGCATCTCTGTTGCTTCTTTCTGCATTTCTCTTGCTTCTTTCTGCATCTCTCTTGCTTCTTTCTGCACCCCTCGTGCCTCTTTCTGTACCCCTCATCCCTCTTTCTGCACTCCTCTTGCCTCTTTCTGTACTCCTCTTCCCTCTTTCTGCACCCCTCCTGCCTCTTTCTGCACCTCTGTTCCTCTTTCTGCACTTCTTTTTTTTCTTTCTGCACCTCTCTTGCTTCTTTCTGCACCCCTCTTGCCTCTTTCTCCACCCATCCTCCTCCTTTCTGCATCTCTGCTGCTTTATTCTGCACTTCTCTTGTCTCTTTCTCCACCCCTCTTCCCTCTTTCTGCAACTCTGTTGCCTTCTGCAACTCTCTTACTTCTTTCTGCACCCCTCATGCCTCTTTCACACCCCTCTTCCCGTACCCCTCTTGCCTCTTTCTGCACCTCTGTTCCTTCTTTCTGCACTTTTTTGAATCTTTCTGCACCTGTCACTTCATTCTGCATCTCTTTTGCCTCTTTCTGCACCCTTCTTTCTGCACCCCTCTTGCCTCTTTCTGCACCTCTGTTACTTCTTTTTGCAGTTATTCTGTTTCTTTCTGCAGCTCTCTTGCTTCTTTCTGCACCCCTTGCCTCTTTCTCCACCCATCCACCCTCTTTCTGCACCCCTGTTGCCTCTTTCTGCACTTCTGTTCTTTCTTACTGCACTTCTTTTGTTTCTTTCTGCACATCTCTTGCTTCTTTCTGCACCCCACATGCCTCTTTCTGCACCCCTCTTCCCTCTTTTTGCACCCCTCTTGCCTCTTTCTGAACCTCAGTTCCTTCTTTCTGTACCTCTTTTTTTCTTTCTGCACCTCTTGCTTCTTTCTGTACCCCTTTTGCCTCATTCTGCACCACTGTTCCTTCTTTTGTTTCTTTCTGCAGCTCTCTTGCTTCTTTCTGCACTTCCTTTGTTTCTTGCTGCACATCTCTTGCTTCTTTCTGCACCCCTCATGCCTCTTTCTGCACCCCTCTTCCCTGTTTGTACACCCCTCTTGTCTCTTTCTGCACCGCTCTTGCTTCTTTCTGCACCACTCGTGCTTCTTTCTGCACCCCTCTTCCCTCTTTCTGCACCCCTCTTGCCACTTTCTGCACCTCTGTTGCTTCTTTCTGCACTACTCTTGCTTCTTTCTGCACCTCTCTTGCTTCTTTTCGCACCACTTGTGCTTCTTTCTGCACCCTTCTTCCCTCTTTCTGCACCCCTCTTGCCTCTTTCTGCACCTCTCTTGCTTCTTTCTGTACCCCTCTTGCCACTTTCTCCACACCTGTTCCCCCTTTTTGCATCTCTGTTGCTTCTTTCTGCACTTCTTTTGCCTCTTTTTCAACCCTTCATCCCTCTTTCTGCACCTCTGTTGCTTGTTTCTGCACTTTTCTTGCTTCTTTCTGCACCTCTCTTGCTTCTTTCTGTACCCCTCTTTCTTCTTTCTGTACCCCTCGTGCCTCTTTCTGCACCCCTCATCCCTCTTTCTGCATTCCTCTTGCCTCTTTCTGCACTCCTCGTCCCCCTTTCTGCACCCCTCCTGCCTCTTTCTGCACCACTGTTCCTTCTTTCTGCACCCCTTGTGCCTCTTTCTGCACCCCTCTTTCCTCTTTTTGCACCCCTCTTGCCTCTTTCTGCACCTCTGTTGCTTCTTTCCGCACTACTCTTGCTTCTTTCTGTACCACTCTTCCCTCTTTCTGCACCCCTCTTGCCTCTTTCTGCACCTCTCTTGCTTCTTTCTGCACCCCTCTTGCCACTTTCTCCACCCCTGTTTCCCCTTTTTGTATCTCTGTTGCTTCTTTCTGCACTTCTCTTGCCTCTTTTTCTACCCCTCATCCCTCTTTCTGCATGTCTGTTGCTTGTTTCTGCACTTCTCTTGCTTCTTTCTGCACCTCTGTCCTTTCTTTCTGCAACCCTTGTGCCTCTTTCTGCACCCCTTGTCCCCCTTTCTGCACCCCTCTTGCCTCTTTCTGCACCTCTGTTCCTTCTTACTGCAATTTTTTTGTTTATTTCTGCAACTCTCCTGCTTCCTTCTGCACGCCTCTTGCTTCTTTCTGCACCCCTCGTGCCTCTTCCACACCCCTCTTCACTTTTTCTGCACCCTTCTTGCCTCTTTCTGCACCTCTGTTCCTTCTTTCTGCACTTATTCTGTTTCTTTCTGCAGCTCTCTTGCTTCTTTCTGCATCCCCTTGCCTCTTTCTCCACCCATTCACCCTCTTTCTGCACCCCTGTTGCCTCTTTCTGCACCTCTGTTCTTTCTTTCTGCACTTCTTTTGTTTCTTTCTGCACATCTCATGCTTCTTTCGGCACCCCACATGCCTCTTTCTGCACCCCTCTTCCCTCTTTTTGCACCCCTCTTGCCTCTTTCTGCACCTCTGTTGCTTCTTTCTGCACTCCTCTTGCTTCTTTCTGCACTCCTTGTGCCTCTTTCACACCCCTCTTCCCTCTTTGTGCACCCCTCTTGCCTCTTTCTGCACCTCAGTTCCTTCTTTCTGTACCTCTTTTTTTCTTTCTGCACCTCTCTCTTCTTTCTGTACCCCTTTGCCTCTTTCTGCACCTCTGTTCTCTTCTCTCTTGTTTCTTTCTGCAGCTCTCTTGCTTCTTTCTGCACTTCTTTTGTTTCTTGCTGCACATCTCTTGCTTCTTTCTGCACCCCTCGTGCCTCTTTCTGCACCCCTCTTCCCTGTTTGTACACCCCTCTTGTCTCTTTCTGCACCTCTGTTGCTTCTTTCTGCACAACTCTTGCGTCTTTCTGCACTGCCCTTGCTTCTTTCTGCACCACTCGTGCTTCTTTTTGCACCCCTCTTCCCTCTTTCTGCACCCCTCTTGCCTCTTTCTGCACCTCTCTTGCTTCTTTCTGTACCCCTCTTGCCACTTTCCCCAACCCTGTTCCCAATTTGTGCATCTCTGTTGCTTCTTTCTGCACTTCTCTTGCCTCTTATTCCACCCCTCATCCTTCTTTCTGCACCTCTGTTGCTTGTTTCTGCACTTCTCTTGCTTCTTTCTGCACCTCTGTCCCTTCTTTCTGCAACCCTTGTGCCTCTTTCTGCACCCCTCTTCCATCTTTCTGCAACCCTCTTGCCTCTTTCTGCACCTCTGTTCCTTCTTTCTGCACTTCTTTTGTTTATTTCTGCAACTATCTTGCTTCCTTCTGCACACCTCTTGCTTCTATCTGCACTCCTCTTGCCTCTTTCTGCATTCCTCTTCCGTCTTTCTGCACCCCTACTGCCTCTTTCTGCACCTCTGCTCCTTCTTTTTGCACTTCTTTTTTTCTTTCTGCACCTCTCTTGCTTCTTTCTGCATCCCTCTTGCCACTTTCTCCACACCTGTTCCCCCTTTTTGCATCTCTGTTGCTTCTTTCTGCACTTCTTTTGCCTCTTTCTCTACCCCTCTTCCCTCTTTCTGCACCTCTGTTGCTTTCTGCAACTCTCTTGCTTCTTTCTGCACCCCTCTTCCCTCTTTCTGCACCCCTCTTTCCTCTTTCTGCACCTCTGATCCTTCCTTCTGCACCTTATTCTGTTTCTTTCTGCAGCTCTCTTGATTCTTTCTGCATCCTCTTGCCTCTTTCTCCACCCATTCACCCTCCTTCTGCACCCCTGTTGCCTCTTTCTGCACATTTGTTCTTTCTTTCTGAACTTCTTTTGTTTCTTTCTGCACATCTCTTGCTTCTTTCTGCACCCCACGTGCCTCTTTCTGCACCCCTCTTTTGCACCCCTCTTGCCTCCTTTTGCACCTCTGTTGCTTCTTTCTGCACTCCTCTTGCTTCTTTCTGCACCCCTCCTGCCTCTTTCTGCACCTCTGTTCCTTCTTTCTGCACTTCTTTTGTTTCTTTCTGCACCTCTCTTGCTTCTTTCTGCACCCCTCTTTCTCCACCCCTCTTCCCCCTTTCTGCATCTCTATTGCTTTATTCTGCACTTCTCTTACCTCTTTCTCTACCCCTCTTCCCTCTTTCTGCACCTCTGTTGCTTTCTGCAACTCTCTTGCTTCTTTCTGCACCCCTCTTCCCTCTTTCTGCACCCCTCTTTCCTCTTTCTGCACCTCTGTTTCTTCTTTCTGCACTTATTCTGTTTCTTTCTGCAGCTCTCTTGCTTCTTTCTGCATCCCCTTGCCTCTTTCTCCACCCATTCACCCTCTTTCTGCACCCCTGTTGCCTCTTTCTGCAACCCTGTTCCCAAATTGTGCAATTTGTGCTGTTCTTTCTTTCTGCACTTCTTTTGTTTCTTTCTGCACATCTCTTGCTTCTTTCTGCACCCCACATGCCTCTTTCTGCACCCCTCTTTTGCACCCCTCTTGCCTCCTTTTGCACCTCTGTTGCTTCTTTCTGCACTCCTCTTGCTTCTTTCTGCATTCCTCGTGCCTCTTTCACACCCCTCTTCCCTCTTTGTGCACCCCTCTTGCCTCTTTCTGCACCTCTGTTCCTTCTTTCTGCACCTCTTGTCTTTCTTTCTGCACCTCTCGCTTCTGTCTGTACCCCTTTTGCCTCTTTCTGCACACCTCTTGCCTCTTTCTGCACCTCTGTTCCTTATTTCTGCACTTCTTTTGTTTCTTTCTGCAGCTCTCTTGCTTCTTTCTGTACCTCCTTGCCTCTTTCTCCACCCCGCTTCCCTCTTTCTTCACCCCTATTGCCTCTTTCTGCACCTCTGTTCCTTCTTTCTGCACTTCTTTTGTTTCTTGTTGCACATCTCTTGCTTCTTTCTGCACCCATCGTGCCTCTTTCTGCACCCCTCTTCCCTCTTTTTGCACCCCTCTTGCCTCTTTCTGCACCTCTGTTGCTTCTTTCTGCACTACTCTTGCTTCTTTCTGCACCTCTCTTGCTTCTTTTCGCACCACTTGTGCTTCTTTCTGCACCCCTCTTCCCTCTTTCTGCACCCCTCTTGCCTCTTTCTGTAGCTCTCTTGCTTCTTTCTGCAACCCTCTTGCCACTTTCTCCACACCTGTTCCCCCTTTTTGCATCTCTGTTGCTTCTTTCTGCACTTCTTTTGCCTCTTTTTCAACCCTTCATCCCTCTTTCTGCACCTCTGTTGCTTCTTTCTGTACCTCTCGTGCCTCTTTCTGCTCCCCTCATCCCTCTTTTTGCATTCCTCTTGCCTCTTTCTGCACCCCTCGTCCCCCTTTCTGCACCCCTCCTGCCTCTTTCTGCACCACTGTTCCTTCTTTCTGCACTTCTTTTGTTTCTTTCTGCAACTCTCTTGCTTCTTTCTGCACCCCTCTTGCCTCTTTCTCCACGCCACTTCCCCCTTTCTGCATCTGTGTTGCTTCTTTCTGCACTTCTCTTGTTTCCTACTCCACCCCTCTTCCCTCTTTCTGCACCTCTGTTGCTTCTTTCTGCACCTCTCTTGGTTCTTTCTGCACCCCTCGTACCTCTTTCACAATGCTCTTCCCGCCCCCCTCTTGCCTCTTTCTGCACCTCTGTTCTTTCTTTCTGCACTTCTTTTGTTTCTTTTTGCACCTCTCACTTCTTTCTGCACCCCTTTTGCCTCTTTCTGCACCCCTCGTCCCTCTTCCTGCACCTCTCTTGCCTCTTTCTGCACCTCTGTTCCATCTTTCTTTACTTCTTCTGTTTCTTTCTGCAGCTCTTTTGCTTCTTTCTGCACCCCTTGTCTCTTACTCCACCCATCCATCGTATTTCTGCACCCCTGTTGCCTCTTTCTGCACCTCTGTTCTTTCTTTCTGCACTTCTTTTGTTTCTTTCTGCACATCTCTTGCTTCTATCTGCACCCCACGTGCCTCTTTCTGCACCCCTCTTCCCTCTTTCTGCACTCCTCTTGCCTCTTTCTGCACCTCTGTTGCTTCTTTCTGCACTTCTTGTTTCTTTCTGCTCCTCTCTTGCTTATTTCTACACCCCTCTTTCCTCTTTCTCCACCCCTCTTCCCCCTTTATCATCTCTGTTTCTTCTTTCTGCACTTCGCTTGCCTCTTTCTCTGCCCCTCATCCGTCTTTCTGCACCTTTGTTGCTTCTTTCTGCACTGCTCTTGCTTCTTTCTGCACCTCTCTTGCTTCTTTCTGCACCACTCGTGCTTCTTTCTGCACCCCTCTTCCCTCTTTATGCACCCCTCTTCCCTCTTTCTACACCTCTGTTCCTTCTTTCTGCACTTCTCTTGCCTCTTTCTCCAACCCTCATCCATCTTTCTGCACCTCTGTTGCTTCTTGCAGCACTTCTCTTGCTTCTTTCTGCACTTCTTTCCCTTCTTTCTGCAATACTTGTGCCTCTTTCTGCACCCCTTTTCACTCTTTCTGTTCCCCTCTTGCCTCTTTCTGCACCTCTGTTCCTTCTTTCTGTACTTCTTTTGTTTCTTTCTGCAACTCTCTTGCTTCTTTCTTTATCCCTCTTGCCTCTTTCTCCACCCCATTTCCCCCTTTTTGCATCTCTGTTGCTTCTTTATGCACTTCTCTTGCTTCTTTCTGAACCTCTCTTGCTTCTTTCTGCAACCCTTGTGCCTCTTTCCGCACCCCTCTTCACTCTTTCTGCACTCCCCTTGCCTCTTTCTGCACCACTGATGCTTCTTTCTGCACTTCTTTTGTTTCTTTCTGTACCTCTCTTGCTTCTTTCTGCACCCCACGTGCCTCTTTCTGCACCCCCTCTTCCCTCTTTTTGCACCCCTCTTGCCTCTTTCTGACCCTCTGTTGCTTCTTTCTGTACTCCTCTTGCTTCTTTCTGCACTCCTCATGCCTCTTTCACACCCCTTTTCTCTCTTTGTGTACCCCTCTTGCCTCTTTCTGCACCTCTGTTCCTTCTTTCTGTACCTCTTTTCTTTCTGCACCTCTCACTTCTTTCTGCACCCCTTTTGCCTCTTTCTGCGCCCCTCTTGCCTCTTTCTGCACCTCTGTTCCTTCTTTCTGCATTTCTTTTGTTTCTTTCTGCAGCTCTCTTGCTTCTTTCTACACCCCCTTGCCTCTTTCTCCACCCATTTTCTCTCTTTCTTCACCCCTGTTTCCTCTTTCTGCACCTCTGTTCCTTCTTTCTGCACTTCTTTTGTTTCTTTCTGCAGCTCTCTTGCTTCTTTCTTTATCCCTCTTGCCTCTTTCTCCATCCCATTTCCCCCTTTTTGCATCTCTGTTGCTTCTTTATGCACTTCTCTTGCTTCTTTCTGCACCTCTCTTGCTTCTTTCTACAACCCTCGTGCCTCTTTCCGCACCCCTCTTCCCTCTTTCTGCACTCCTCTTGCCTATTTCTGCACCTCTCTTGCTTCTTTCTGCACTTCTTTTGTTTCTTTCTGCACCTCTCTTGCTTCTTTCTGCACCCCTCTTGCCTATTTCTCCACCCCTCTTCCCCCTTTTATCATCTCTGTTTCTTCTTTCTGCACCGTCTTGTCTCTTTCTCCACCCATCCACTGTCTTTCTGCACCCCTGTTGCCTCTTTATGCACCTCTGTTCTTTCTTTCTGCACTTCTTTTGTTTCTTTCTGCATATCTCTTGCTTCTGTCTGCACCCCAAGTGCCTATTTCTGCACCCCTCTTCCCTCCTTTTGTACCCCTCTTGCCTCTTTCTACACCTATGTTGCTTCTTAATGCACTACTTTTGCTTCTTTCTGCACTCCTCGTGCTTCTTTCACCCCCTCTTCCCTCTTTCTGCACCCCTTTTGCCTCTTTCTGCACCCCTCTTGCCTCTTTCTGCACCTCTGTTCCTTCTTTCTGCACTTCTTTTGTTTCTTTCTGCAGCTCTCTTGCTTCTTTCTGAACACCCTTGCCTCTTTCCCCACCCCTCTTGCCTCTTTCTTCACCCCTGTTGCCTTTTTCTGTACCTCTGTTCCTTCTTTCTGCACTTCTTTTGTTTCTTGCTACACATCTCTTGCTTCTTTCTGAACCCCTCATGCCTCTTTCTGCTCCCCTCTTCCCATTTTCTGCACCCCTGTTGCCTCTCTCTGCACCTGTGTTGCTTCTTTCTGCACTACTCTTGCTTCTTTCTGCAGCTCTCTTGCTTTTTTCTGCACCACTTTTGCTTCTTTCTGCACACCTCTTCCCTCTTTCTGCACCACTCTTGCCTCTTTCTGAACCTCTGTTACTTCTTTCTGCTCTTCTTTTGTTTCTTTCTGCACCACTCTTGCTTCTTTCTGCACCCCTCTTGCCACTTTCTCCACCCCTGTTCCCTGTTTTTGAATCTCTGTTGCTTCTGTCTGCACTTCTCTTGCCTCTTTCTCCACCCCTCATCCCTCTTTCTGCACCTCTGTTGCTTCTTCCTGCACTTCTCTTGCTTCTTTCTGCACTTCTGTCCCTTCTTTCTGCAAACCTTGTGCCTCCTTCTGCAACCCTTTTCCCTCTTTCTGCTCTCCTCTTGCCTCTTTCTGCAGCTCTGTTCCTTCTTTCTGCACTTCTTTTGTTTCTTTCTGCAGCTCTCTTGCTTCTTTCTGCACCCCCTTGCCTCTTTCTTCACCCCTCTTCCCTCTTTCTTCACCCCTGTTGCCTCTTTCTGCACCTCTGTTCCTTCTTTCTGCACTTCTTTTGTTTCTTGCTGCACATCTCTTGCTTCTTTCTGCACCCGTCGTGCCTCTTTCTGCACACCTCTTCCCTCTTTTTGCACCCCTTTTGCCTCTTTCTGCACCTCTGTTGCTTGTTTCTGCACTTTTCTTGCTTCTTTCTGCACCTCTCTTGCTTCTTTCTGTATCCCTCGTGCCTCTTTCTGCACCCCTTATCCCTCTTTCTGCACTCCTCTTGCCTCTTTCTGCTTCCCTCGTCTCCCTTTCTGCACCCCTCCTGAAGCTTTCTGCACCTCTGTTCCTTCTTTCTGCACTTCTTTTGTTTCTTTCTGCAACTCTCTTGCTTCTTTCTGCACCCCTCTTGCCTCTTTCTCCATGCCACTTCCCCCTTTCTGCATCTCTGTTGCTTCTATCTGCACTTCTCTTGTTTCCTACTCCACCCCTTTTCCCTCTTTCTGCACCTCGGTTGCTTCTTTCTGCACTTCTCTTGGTTCTTTCTGCACCCCTCGTGCCTCTTTCACACCCCTCTTCCCGCACCCCTCTTGCCTGTTTCTGCACCTCTGTTCTTTCTTTCTGTACTTCTTTTGTTTCTTTTTGCACCTCTCACTTATTTTGGCACCCCTTTTGCCTCTTTCTGCACCTCTCTTCCTGCACCTCTCTTGCCTCTTTCTGCACCTCTGTTCCTTTTTTCTTTACTTCTTCTGTTTCTTTCTGCAGCTGTTTTGCTTCTTTCTGCACCCCCTTGTCTCTTTCTCCACCCATCCACCGTCTTTCTGCACCCCACGTGCCTCTTTCTGCACCCCTCTTCCCTCCTTTTGCACCCTCTTGCCTCTTTCTGCACCTCTGTTGCTTCTTTCTGCATTACTTTTGCTTCTTTCTGCACTCCTCAAGCTTCTTTCACACCCCTTTTCCCTCCTTCTGCATCCCTCTTGCCTCTTTCTGCACCTCTGTTCCTTCTTTCTGCACTTCTTTTCTTTCTTTCTGCACATCTCGCTTCTTTCTGCACCCCTTTTGGCTCTTTCTGCACCCCTCTTGCCTCTTTCTGCACCTCTGTTATTTCTTTCTGTACTTCTTTTGTTTCTTTTTGTACCTCTCACTTCTTTCTGCACCCCGTTTGCCTCTTTCTGCACCCCTCTTCCCTCTTCCTGCACCTCTCTTGCCTCTTTCTGCACCTCTGTTCCTTCTTTCTGCACTCCTTTTGTTTCTTGCTGCACATCTTTTGCTTCTTTCTGCACCCCTCATGCCTCTTTCTGCACCCCACTTCCCTTTTTTTGCACCCCTCTTGCCTCTCTCTGCACCTCTGTTGCTTCTTTCTGCACCCCTCTTCCCTCTTTCTGCACCTCTGTTCCTTCTTTCTGCACTTCTCTTGCCTCTTTCTCCAACCCTCATCCATCTTTCTGCACCTCTGTTGCTTCTTGCAGCACTTCTCTTGCTTCTTTCTGCACTTCTTTCCCTTCTTTCTGCAAAACTTGTGCCTCTTTCTGCACCCCTTTTCACTCTTTCTGTTCCCCTCTTGCCTCTTTCTGCACCTCTGTTCCTTCTTTCTGTACTTCTTTTGTTTCTTTCTGCAACTCTCTTGCTTCTTTCTTTATCCCTCTTGCCTCTTTCTCCACCCCATTTCCCCCTTTTTGCATCTCTGTTGCTTCTTTATGTACTTCTCTTGCTTCTTTCTGCACCTCTCTTGCTTCTTTCTGCAACACTCGTGCCTCTTTCTGCACCCCTCTTCACTCTTTCTGCACTCCTCTTGCCTCTTTCTGCACCGCTTATGCTTCTTTCTGCACTTCTTTTGTTTCTTTCTCTACCTCTCTTGCTTCTTTCTTCACCCCACATGCCTCTTTCTGCACCCCTCTTCCCTCCTTTTGCACCCCTCTTGCCTCTTTCTGCACCTCTGTTGCTTCTTTCTGCATTACTTTTGCTTCTTTCTGCACTCCTCAAGCTTCTTTCACACCCCTCTTCCCTCTTTCTGCATCCCTCTTGCCTCTTTCTGCACCTCTGTTCCTTCTTTCTGCTCTTCTCTTCTTTCTTTCCGCACCTCTCGCTTTTTCCTGCACCCCTTTTGCCTCTTTCTGCCATCCTCTTGCCTCTTTCTGCACCTCTGTTGCTTTCTTTCTGTACTTCTTTTGTTTCTTTCTGCACCTCTCTTGCTTCTTTCTGCACCCTTTTGCCTCTTTCTGCACCCTCTTCCTTTCTGCACCTCTCTTGCCTCTTTCTGCACCTCTGTTCCTTCTTTCTGCACTTCTTTTGTTTCTTGCTGCACATCTTTTGCTTCTTTCTGCACCCCTCATGCCTCTTTCTGCACCCCTCTTCCCTTTTTTTGCACCCCTCTTGCCTCTCTCTGCACCTCTGTTGCTTCTTTCTGCACTGCTCTTGCTTCTTTCTGCACCTCTCTTGCTTCTTTCTGCACCAGCCGTGCTTCTTCCTGCACCCCTCTTCCCTCTTTCTGCACCCCTCTTCCCTCTTTCTGCACCTCTGTTCCTTCTTTCTGCACTTCTCTTGCCTCTTTCTCCAACCCTCATCCATCTTTCTGCACCTCTGTTGCTTCTTGCAGCACTTCTCTTGCTTCTTTCTGCACTTCTTTCCCTTCTTTCTGCAATACTTGTGCCTCTTTATGCACCCTTTTCACTCTTTCTGTCCCCTCTTGCCTCTTTCTGCACCTCTGTTCCTTCTTTCTGTACTTCTTTTGTTTCTTTCTGCAACTCTCTTGCTTCTTTCTTTATCCCTCTTGCCTCTTTCTCCACCTCATTTCCTCTTTCTGCATCTCTGTTGCTTCTTTATGCACTTCTCTTGCTTCTTTCTGCACCTCTCTTGCTTCTTTCTGCAACCCTCGTGCCTCTTTCTGCACCTCTCTTACTCTTTCTGCACTCCTCTTGCCTCTTTCTGCACCGCTGATGCTTCTTTCTGCACTTCTTTTGTTTCTTTCTCTACCTCTCTTGCTTCTTTCTGCACCCCATGTGCCTCTTTCTGCACCCCCTCTGCCATCTTTTTTTTTTGCACCCCTCTTGCCTCTTTCTGAACTTCTGTTGCTTCTTTCTTCACTCCTCTTGCTTCTTTCTGCACTCCTCATGCCTCTTTCACACCCCTATTCCCTCTTTGTGCACCCCTCTTGTCTCTTTCTGCACCTCTGTTCCTTCTTTCTGTCCCTCTTTTCTTTCTGCACCTTGTGAGAAGTTGGCCTGGCATATGCTGTCCACTAATTATAGTGGGCACCTTGCACCAGTCCAAACAACCCCTTATTGGAGATAGGTTAAAGACAACCTTTATTGAAAGCTATCCTAGTGGTAGCTATGGAGAGCAGCCTTCAGGCTAAGTCTTGAAGGAATGTAAAGCAGCTTGTTTTACCAGACTATAATCTCTTGAGTGACCAAATGAAAGAGGACCACACCAGGTATATATTCAAAATATATGTATTTATTACTAAACACACCCCTCTAGTCTCTTTATGAGGCTAGAGTTAGAAGTACATACGTTACGAGTTAGTTATCTACAGTAATAGCACAAATACACGTTTGAGCCCCAGGGGCGTACCAAACCATATACCAATAAAGTGGTATAAGAACCACGACTGAGCTAGACACAAGGCCTAGAGCCTGTAGAAGTGCTTGGACCACAAGGAACCACCCAAGGCAGTGACACAGGGGACCCACGGGGGACGCGTGCAGTGTATGAACACAACCGCGAACCACCGTTAACTTCTATGGGGAAAGTCGCGATTAGAATTTAAAAGAAAAGGGACACTTAGAGGAGGACTTGGAGCAAACCCTTTGAGAACTAGGCTGTTCTAGTGTCAATACCCACGGGAGCACCGGAGTACTCGAGTTACCTCACCCAGGGAAGCCGGGTGCATAGGTGTCTTTCGGGGTCGGGTTTCGTCGTCGCTTTCAATGGCGATCTGCTGCAAAGTGCTGCTGGCAGCCAAGTCGAAAGTGTTCAGGTGGATCCAAAGGTGGATCGAAGATCTGAAGAACCTGAAAGCAGAGGGGACAGAGTCTGGGTCACTAGCCAGTGACCAGGAAGGCGATGAGCAGATGCCCACCGATGTCGAGTGCTTCAGGTAGGTTGACGGTCATCTTGACTCTTCAGCCACGAGGTCCAGGAGGCGTCGACAACAACCAGGAGCTGGATTCGAGCTGTCCCACAACGTCTGTCGATTGCAGGGGTGTCGGCGACCGGATTGGACCCAACAAGCCTTGGCAACGGCAAGTCTTGTGGAAATAGAAGAAGGACGATGTTGCAGACCAGCAAGGTCTGGGGGACTCACCCAGCGAGGATAAGTCAGGGCACACCTGGAGCAACCAGGGAGCCCAAGCAGAAAAAGATTGGCCTTCGGGAGGGCCTACTAGCCAATGGACTAGCGACCACGAAGGAGCCTCAAGACGATGCACGTGGAGCTGGCTCACAGGACACTCGTGGAGTGGAGGCCAGTGATCTTCAGTGCAGTTGGTGCTGGAGGCTGGGGCTACTCGGAGCCCAAAGCACGACTTCGTGGGAGACCCAGAAGAGGATGCACTTGCAAATGCAATCGGTGTCCAGGGGTCATGGTTCCACATTACCCACGACAGCTACGGGCCTCAGCTTTGCTGGGGACTCAGGGCAGCCTCGGGGAAGTCTGGAAATCCACCTCTGGTGATGCAAAGACTTCGGCGTCCGACGGGAGCTTCAGCGATGCAGACCGGACAATTGCTTCTTTGGTGCCTGCCAAGCAGGGGAGTCACTCCTTGACCCCAAGGGAGATTCTTCAGTCCTCTAATCTTAAAGTAGAGCGTCGAAGGTCCAGGATTCTGTATCAGAGTTTCGTCCAGGTAAATCTAAAGTCCTAAGGACTGGGTTCCCCTACTTATACTAAGGTAGGGGGTTGGACATACTCTGTGGCCCCACCTATGGGAGGGCCAGGGCAGAGGGGTGGTTACACCCTTTCCCTTTGTCCAGTTTCGTGCCAGAGCAGGGGCTGGAAGCCCCTGAGCCGGTTTGAACTGGGGTATGCACAGGGACACCAAGTGTGCCCCCAGTGCAGGATTTCAAAGCACCCGAGAGTGCTCCCGCCCAGCCCCAATACACACTATCCTGTCTGGGGAGGTGGTCACACCTCCCTGGGACAGGAAACCTATTGTCCAGGCCTCCCCTGCTGGAGTTTCGGTCAGCAGCAGGAGGCCAGACTCGTGTCTGTGGCAGCGGCATCCATTTTGTGATGCCAGGGCTCTGGAAAGTCAGTACCGGGTATACCGGTGTGTACATGTCTTTCCCTCTAGAAGGGTGGAATGCTACCCCCGCCGCCAGAACTGGCGGGGGGTAGTATTCCAAGATGTTTGACACCAAACACGACATGTTTCCGTGCAGCCATCCCAAAGTTAGCATTTAACGCGAGGTTATAATGCGCTTAAGAGTATATGGTCAGGCTGCACTACAAACAGCATCAGAGAAGGGTCTCCGAACGCTGCAGAGGGGCCCTGCTCATGCAGGGGCACCCTCTCACATAGGAACCACGCACTCTGCCTTCAGGATTGATAAGGCCTGCCATAGGAGTGACTTATAGGTTTATATGTGTGTATGTATATAGTGATATAGGTAGCCTATATCACAGTAAGGAGTGCATGCACCACCTTACCCAGGCTGCAGTAGCAGACCTGTGGTGTCAGTTTGGATGGCCTTCCAGGGGTGGCACAATACATGCTGCAGCCCCTGGTAGGCCTCTGAGGTACCTATGCCCTGGGTACATAGTATACCATATACTAGGGACTTATAAGGGCACTCCAGATTCCAATCAGAGATGTGCCTAAGGCACATGGAAACCATTTTAAAGAGGAAGCAGCTAGGCTGGGGTTCTGATTAGCAGGGCCCCAGCCAGACTAAGGTCGAAAAACAGTGAAGCATCAGCAAAAAGTGGGGGTACCCATGTGAAGCAGATCCTACTCTCCTACACAACCCCCCAAACGTAGGGACATTAAACTAACCTTGCCCAGTTAAGTCTTCATGTTCTAAGTGGAAGTACCTAGAGAGTCCATCTGCATTGGCATGGTTACTCCCAGGTCTATGTTCCAGCACATGTAACTGACTCATGGGCAC